>SNQJ01S0025540.1:100373-120384 GCA_010110895.2 Picea sitchensis
TACCTCTCACTCTTTCCCCCCATATCCTTCATTGATCTCTCCTCTTTTTGTACTCTTTTCCAATAGTTAATTAGCTCAAACATTTTAGTATATATATCTAATAAATAGTTACAAGAAATAGAGGAGAAAACAAGATCAATGAAATTTTAAAACGATAAAGTGAATTTGGGATTACACTATTAACTCGCATAAGATAAACAAGGGTCCCACTTTACTTATTTGAGGCTTATGTCTTCGCATTAATTTTGCATCACTTGTCATTCCATTAATACTTTTGAAACCATAAATTTTAAATCATTCACACCTCATGGAAAATATCAAAATATATTATTATCATATCATTGTCCCTCCATATGTCAAATATTTAAAGTTTGATCCTTCAAATATATCACGAGCATAATGCTTTTTTTTAAAGTCGAAATTTTAAAATGTCATACCAAGCCAAAATTTCATCCACATCATCAAATTGATCCTAAACATGAAGTATCATTACTATGATATTTCTGAAAACATATCCACATGAGAAATATCTCTCTTAATGTCTCCTTATAACTCCTTAGTGTTCATCTTGGAGTGGACATAAGAAAACTTTGAAGACTCAGAGAGCTTGAGGACTTATCCATGGGTTTCTTTCCCTTNTGAAAACATATCCACATGAGAAATATCTCTCTTAATGTCTCCTTATAACTCCTTAGTGTTCATCTTGGAGTGGACATAAGAAAACTTTGAAGACTCAGAGAGCTTGAGGACTTATCCATGGGTTTCTTTCCCTTTTCATTTGCTGACAACGTCAATGAAGAGGATTTAATCTCAATGCAAGGTTGGTTTTGAGAAAAATAATTAGTTAAAGTAGAAATAAGAAAAACAACAAGTTTAGTTTTTTTTTAATTAATTAATTTATTTATCACCGTTGGGCCAATTTGCATTTCCATAGACATTTTTATTTTTATTTTATTCCCATCCATCATTGATAGGGCCAAGTTTAGGATGTGGAGGAATGTCAACTATACTTGGATGAGGTTGCAGAGGATCATTAACAGGTCTAAAGGGATAAGGTAGAGTTTGTTGTCCACCCAAGAAAAGATGCCCAATTTGCACTAAATGATTGAATTCATAAGAGTTGGCATCAAAATCAACATAAAATCTTATTATATTATTCCTTGCCTCTTTCCAAATAGCATTAAGTATTCTCCCTTGATCCATAATTGGATCCAGGAGCTTGATGGGGTTCAGAAAGGCCTAAAACTCAAATTTCTCAAAATGGCTTAAAAAAGGATGTGTGCGTAGGCCTCGTTGATACAAACCCAATGCAACTTGAACGCGCTCAAACGAACATCGTATGCTCATGATACGACGATTTGTTCATTTTGCCAAACAAACAAAAAATGATGATTGTACAGTCCATACAGTGCCACGTGGCATCTGACTGTACATTCCGTACAAACATACAGTTGACGTGGCATGCACAGTTGGAGATGATGTGGCAGGATGACTGGGCATACAGACTGATGATGTGGACAGGTACATGGGACCGATCCAGGAGTGACACGTGTCACCCTTGCAGTGGTGACACATGGCACATCTGTACGGATGATGTGGCACGTCCATACAAATGACGTGGAAGTTCTGTACAATCCGTATGACACGTGGCAGGTACAATGGATGACAATGTGGTAGGAGTGGACGAATTGTGTGTCGACACGTGACACCCATTCATTAGCTCGTTATTGGTTTGCAAAATTTGGTTTTGGGAGTCCACTGGGTTCGAACTATGGACCTCACTGAGCGTCGAGATTTCGCGTAGGCTGGGATACCAGCCCACCTACCTGGTAAGTCTTAACTATAGTTGGTGCCGTATGGTTTTAAAGTTGTATGGTGTTTTGTTTGGGCACAAAAAGGGTCAGGGGCTTGGACCTAACCCTTGGTTTAAACCTTAACCATGCGACCATAGTATACGTCGACCACAACAATCGACGCTATTACACTTGGCATTAAGGTATGGCGCTGGGCCACGGGAATAACACCTGCCACCATACGACCCAGATAGCATACGACCGCCCTCCTTTGACACTTGGCGGGAGAATATAGCGGTTAGCCCCAGTCGTTCGGGCTAGCCCTCCGACCAAGGGCTAAACTAGGGGCTAAACCGACGGGATCTCACTGTGGTTAGAACACGAGGATGGTAAGGTGTGGCCACATGGCCCAATAGCATATGACCAGGTGCAGGACTTCGGGGCTAATTTGCTAAGGACCAGCGCTAGGACACATGGCTGGTCTCCATATGCCCAGGGGCTAGCACATAATGGGTTGCGCCCAATATTAGCCATAAAGTGGGTTTTATACATTATAATATGGATTTTTAAATGATTTTATAAGGATTTTTGGAGATTTTTGGCCCTTTTTTAGGCCAGATCTTGGGGAGAAGTTGGGATATGGTTACCAACTTCAGATCTATATCAACCAGGCCTTCTTGAGGACATGGGAGGAAATTCAGAGTAGGTTTATGTTGAATATTTTCCAAGCCAAAGCCATTTTTATGCAGGGAAGCTATTGAGGAGCACACCTTTACGGGCCATTTCTGGGAGCTCCGGTCATCCGATTTCAATTCCATTTATTTTGTTGGGTTCTAGAGATTTGATAGAAAAAGACTAGATCATTTTTGTAACCTTTTTGCACTGTTGTGATTCCTTTTTAAAGATTTGAACAAAAATAAGAAAGCCTCACCCACTGAGACAAAGGACCAGAGACGTAGGCAAGATTACTGAACTCCGTTATCACATTGGTGTTATGGTTTGCTGTTGTATTATGATTTATTTCAGATCTATATTTTTTCTTATGGCTATGATGTTTCTTCTATAATTATTCCTCTTCCATTCATCTTCCTAAATAGTTAATAAACACATGCATAATAACTCAACAATTCTCGTGTAAAATATCTTTTCGGATCAAGTGATATCAGAGCTAGTTGACGTTTGGATTTGAGTTTTGTATGTTAACTAGAGAAAACTACATCGTGGTGAAGACGATCTTGTTGAAGAGAATCCATTGATTGGATTGAGAAAGAGAACTTCTCAAAGAGATAAGATGGCATCGGAAGAGGGACTTTCTCAAGATGAGAAAGAGTTTCAAAAAACTTTCTTCTCCATGTCGGAGATAATGAAGGTTTTGTATGATGATTACTTGGAACGAAAGAGACCCGTTATTGGTGAATATTCAAAGGGAAAAAGTAAAGAAGGAGAGGATCCTCCTCAAATTCCTCCTTCACCTCCATCATCACCTCCTTCTTCTTCAAGTTCAAGTTCTAAATCCAATGCAAAGAAACATGTTCATAAACATAAGAATGAAATGCCTTTATTAAAACTTGATGTTAAATTCGAATTACCGATGTATGATGGTGAAGTTAATGCAAAGATACTTGAAAATTGGGTCAGATAGATGGAGGTTTATTGCAGTGTGCTACAAATCAAGGATGAGGCCACTCAAATCAAGTTGGCATCACTTAGACTTGCAGGCACAACACTCATCTGGTGGCAAAGAAAGTTGCAAAATGGAACACAACAAGTGGGTAATGTATTTCCATCATGGAAAAGTTTTATTTATGTACTTAGAAATCAATTATATCCTTTGGGTTATAAAGAGAAAGCATTAATTGAATGGCAAGCTCTAAAACTAAGAAAGGGACAAACAATGTAAGAATACACAGATGACTTTTGTAAAATGACATTGATGTTAGATATTCCTTTACATACCCAAGAAACTCTTATGAAGTATATAGGAGGTTTACCTGCACATATTCGAAATAATGTATTCATGTTTGGACCTACTAATCTTGATGAGGTTTATGTTCAAGCGAAATACATTGAAGCAGGGAAAAAAAGTGTTGGTGTATCAGGGAAATCATCTTCAAGGAAAGAGGACAAAAGGAAGTGGCATGGAAAGAAGGAAAATTCAGTGGCGAGAAAGGAAGATAAGTCCTCTTGCAAGCATTGCAAGAAAGAGGGGCATGATGAGGATCGTTGTTGGCAATTGCATCACGAGAAGAAGTCAAAGTGGTTCAAGGAAAATAAAGGGAGGCAAACAGTTGCAATAGCAACATGAACAACAGACTTGGGATCGGATTCAGGTGATGAATCTAAAGTCTCATTGGTTGGTATGACAAGTAGAATTGGTGAAGGATTTGATTGTATAAGTACCCTATTTCACATAAGGGTCATCATGAGGCACACTAAGGTTGATACATTGATAGATAGTGGATCTCAATCTAACTTAATTTCAGAGGAATTGGTTAAGCAATTGGGATTAAAAACACAGATGCATCATAAGCATTACACACTTAAATGGATAAGCAACAATCATCAAATGCACATAACCAAGCAGTGCACATTAAAATTTTCAATTTCATCTAAGTATGTGGACGAGGTAACATGTGATGTGGTGCCACTAAGTGAATGTGGAATGGTCTTAGCCAGTCCATACTTGTATGATCGTAAAACAATCTTCTATAGGGCAAAGAATCAATATCATTTAACCAAAGCAGGTCAAGAATATGTGGTTCATGCTCATGATGTAAAGGAAAATAAAACTCTTCAAACTATGGAACAATCAAGAAAGGCGACTCAAGCAAGAAACACACCTATAATTGTTTCAATTCAAGTAATCAATCTTAAGCAAGAACGAAAAATGATTGTAGAATGGAAAATCAATCACAGTTTTCTTCAATATAAGCTAATGTCATGCAAATATTACAAACATATAATCTCATTTTCAATCATATTTTTGATGCTATCATTAGTAATGTTATCTACATGGATGATAGTGGCTTTACTAAGATGTGACAGGGTACAAATGGCTAACAATATGTTGTCAGTTATCATGATTGTGTTACAACTGATCTTGATGAGACAGGTGCACAGGACAGAGTTCAAAGACAGGGAACAAGTCGGGTGGCCTATCCCGAGCTTGATGACTGATCAATAACCTTTTGGGGACCAAAAAGTCTTTAGTGGGGAGCTATGATCCATAATTAGATCTAGGAGCTTGATGGGGCTCATAAAGGCCTAAAAATAAAATTTCTTAGAATGGATTCAAAACAAACGCGTGCGTACGACTTGTTGATACAAACCCAACTCAACTTGAACAGGCTCAAACAGACGTCGTATGCTCCTTATATGACAATTTGTTCATTTTGCCAAATAAGAAAAAAATGATGACTGTACAGTCTGTACAGTGCCACGTGGCAGCTAACTATACAGGTCGTACAACTGACGTGGAAAGCACAATTGGTGATGATGTGGCAGGGTCTGTACAATTGGCATGGCAGGTTGACTGGGCGTATGAACTGATGATGTGGGCAAGTACAGGAGACCAATCCAAGAGTGACACGTGGCACCCTTGCAGTGGTGAAACGTCACGTCCGTACATATGACATGGCAGGTCCGTACAACCCGTACGACATGTGGTGATGACATGGTAGGTACAGTGGCTGACCCCGTGGCAGGAGTAGAAAAATGGTGTGTCGACACATGGCATCCATTCATTGGCTCGTTATTGGTTTGCAAAATTTGGTTTTGGGAGTCCACTGGGTTCGAACCATGGACCTCACTGAGCACCGAGATTTCACATAGGTTGGGCTACGAGCCTGCCTACCTTGTAAGTCTTAACTATAGTTGGCTTCGTATGGTTTTAAAGTTGTATAGTGTTTTTTTTGGGCACGGAAAGGGCTCGGGGCTTGGCCCCAACCCTTGGTTTAAACCTTAACCATGCGACCATAGTATACGTCCACCACAACAATCAATGCTATTACACTCAACATTAAGGTATGGCGTTGGGCCACGGGAATAATACCTTCCACCATATGACCTATATAGCATACAACCGCCCTCCTTTTACACTTGGCACAAGCATATAGCGGTTAGCCCCGGTCGGTCGGGCTAGCCCATTGACCAAGGGATAAAACGGGGGATAAACTGATGGGAGCTCACTGTGGTTAGCGTGCGGGGATGGTAAGGTGTGGTCACATGGACCCATAGCATATGACCAGGTGCAAGACTTCGGGGCCAACGTGCTAAGGACCAGCTCTAGGACACATGGCAGGTCTCCATATTCCCAGGGGCTAGCGCATAAAGGGTTGCACCCAATATTAGCCATAAAGTGGGTTTTATACATTATAATATGGATTTTAAAATGATTTTATAAGCAATTTTGGAGATTTTTGGCCCTTTTTGGGGGATATTGGGCCCTTTTTGAGGCCTGATCTTGGGGGGGAAGTTGGGAGATGGTTACCAAATTCATATCTATATAAACCAGGCCTTCTTGAGGCCATGGGAGGAAATTCAGAGTATGTTTATGTTGAATATTTTCCAAGCCAAAGCCATTTTTATGCAAGGAAGTTATTGAGGAGCACACCTTTGTGGGCCATTTCTGGGAGCTCCGGTCATCCGATTTCAATGTCGTTTATTTTGTTGGGTTCTAGAGATATGATAGAACAAGACCAGATCAATTTTGTAACCTTTTGGCATTGTTGTGATTCCTTTATTAATCTTTGAACAGAAATAAGAAAGCCTCATCCACTGAGACAAGGGCCCAAAGACGTAGGTGAGATTGTTGAATTCCGTTATCACATTGGTGTTATGGTTTGTTGTTGTCTTATGCTTTATTTCAGATATGTATTTGTGCTTATGGTTGTGATGTTTCTTCTATAATTATTCCTCTGTCATTCAACTTTCTAAATGGTTAATAAACACATGCATAATAACTCAACCATTGTCGTGTAAAAGATCTTTTCAGATCATCCCTTGTTCTCTCTCGGATCCCCTAGATCCTCTATTGAAAAAGATAATATAATAACATGGATAAATAATATTGTTTTCCATTCCATAAAATATCTCAAACTTACAACCTACTATTAACTTCATGTAAACATAAATACATAATACTTCATTAAATATTCATTTATATAGTTTATCCATGGCTCGGGTTATGAAATATTGAGGTTCTGAAAAGATGAAATGGTATGATACATACAAAATTTTAAGAAACAAGCTCTATTTATACCAGGTATTATTCTCTTTTAATTTCAAAATAATTTTAATGGCATACATATTTCCTTTTTGTATATACACATTTTCTTGTGTTTGAGTGGGAATAAAGGAATTTTTCATGTACATAGAGGAAAAAAATGCATTCTGGAGCATACCCAATTAGTAGTTTGGATTAATTCAAATCTCTCCTTATAACAAAGTTAAGATGGAACATAAGACACTTAGAATTTCTTCATAAATGATATGCTATATCTATATACAAAAAATGTTTCCTGTCAACAATTTTGACCCAACAAGGCATACTAGATAAAGGAAATGATACATATGATGAAAGGGGTATTATTTCTAACAGTGGGAGCTACTGACATTTGAGTACGAGGGTGATGAGAAAAGGAAAATATATATTCCCAGTTAATCATGAAATCAAATTTGTATCAATGCCATAAGTAATAATTGAGTATGATATGATAGATCAACTATCATTCGGTAGTAAAATCTTTGACATACATTGAATATTTTCAAAACATGAGGGGAAAATGGAGCAGAGTATAGGAAAATGCGATGTGTGAGAAATCTTATTCGATATTCAATCTAAATTTAAAAAACAAAGAATAATAACGATGAGCATGAATGAAGGGAAAACACAAGGACAATTTTGGGCCATTTCAAAGTTGAAAAATGAACATTCAACTACATATTATCATCCATGTCTATAGTCAGAAAATAGAACCAACATACCTTGGCTTGAGCATTGAAAAACAACATGAAAAATCCTTCTCATAGTGTGTTATCAACCTCCTTAACTTGGATCTTTAATTTGCCTTTCAAATTGGTTTCCAATCTACAAGTATTCACCAGAATCAAGCTCAAATTTACTGCATGAGAATTGGGTGATTTTCCATCTCCACTATCAACTTACAGGAATGGAAAGAAATCAACCCTAACACATCTCAAGGTTATCATACCCGAAATATGTCCATACTAATTGCATTTATGAACTCCATCACATCACCATTAATGCAAACAACTATCAATGTCCAACTATACGACGTGCATTCAAATCGTGTCACCCCAACGCAATCTTGTGTTATATGATCACAAGTTTTGCAAAAGAAGTTTTGAAATACATAAATACCTTTAAACCTTTGATACCAATATATCCCATCTCAACATTTGTTTAGGTTATGAAAAAATGACTTGTAAAATCAACTTATCCACCAAAACCAAACCTTTGAAATGCCTCAAGTATATTTCACATAGAATCAAGATGCTTGGTGAACGTGCTTTGCAATTAAAATTGAACCCATGCTTTTACTAAATTCAAATCATATGCGTATCAAATCCAAACATTTATGTTTCGAGAAGCATAATAAACATCATCCTTCACTTGAATATATATCTCTTAGTGGGACCCTTGTCTATCTTATACACTATAGTAAATGGTTAGGAAAAATGATGTAACAATATTTGTTTAGGGGTTTGCAATTCTTTGCAACATTATTTGGAAATCGTTTGGGCCATATTAAGGGTCAACAAATGGTGACTCCACAGGGTGGTCTGCTTAGAGTAGGTCAAAAATCAGGATCTCTAGTAAATTGAAGTAAGTGATGAGTAAAGTCAAGGATCATGCATGCTTATATTTGTATTGAACTGAATATGATATATCAAGAACACAAGAATACATTGACCGATGTTTTTGATAAGGAAGCAACATCATAAATCTATGTCATGTACGCGAAATCTTCTCTCTTGGGATGAAGCAAGGGAAATAAAATAAGCTTTGGGAAGTGCTATTCAATTTACTTCCAGCAAGAAATAACTCTGAAAATGATCATTTACTTAGCATAATAAGGATGTAAGCATGGAAGAGGTAATTTATTCACTTGAATGTTTGTGTTCATCAATATTCAGATCAATCGATAATAACTTAGAAGATATTTATAAAACCACAAAACTTGCTTGGTCCAAGCATGATCATAGAATCAATCTGAAAACACATGTCAACAAAATAAAATAAAATAAAATACATCAACAAGAAAAGACGTAAAATAAGACTGAAAAACTAAAACATGATGAAAAAGAGAACTCATTTATTTATTTACATTTGTTACTTACAATTATGTTTTTTTTTTTTAATTTATTTATTTAAACTTTTATCTCAGGTTCAACATAATGTTTCAAATGTGAACCATTAGTGGTATAAGAGAAAATCTAGTTGTCCTCGTCTTTAAGAAAATATGATTTATTTCCAATGATAGAGGAAACTATATATGTACCCAACCACAATTTATAAAACTTAGAATGTTTCCTTTTAACAACATGAGAATAATCCCACAGTAGAACATTTTGACTAGCTTTAAATGTGGTTGTCGTAGCCTTTTTTCAAAATATTTCTTAACAATTTGTTGTCTCCTCTTTAAGTTAGTTAAATCATAGTTTGTTTGTTCCTTAGGAGCGAGTAGATCATTAAATCTCTGAGGAATATCTATTGATTTTAACTCTTCAGTATGAAAGGCCAATCTAAGAAAGACTAATTCAAGCTCTACATGCATAATAGCTGGTTGTTCTAATCTTTAAGGAACTATGAGTTATTTCAAATAATGGAGGCAAATCTATATGGAACTAACCACAATTTCTAAAACTTAGAATGTTTCCCTTTATCAACATGAGCAAAATCCCATAACATAACCTTTTGACAAGCTTTAAATGTTGTTGTCTTAGCCTTTTTGTCAAAATATTTCTAAACAGTTTGTTGTCTCCTCTTTAAGTTAGTTAAAGTGTAGTTTCTTTGTTCCTCAAGAGCCAACAAAGCATTAAACCTCTAAGTAATATCTATTTATTTTAACTCTTCATCTTGAAAGGCCAATCTAAGAGAGGTTAATTCAAGCTCTACAAGCATAACAACATATTGGCCATAAAGTAGTTGGAAAGGGGTGTAACCTATGTTGGTTTTCGATGTCGTATGATCTACACATAAGGCATATGTCAAAAAAGTATTCCATTGGTGAGTCTTGTCACTAATGATATTTTTCAAGATTTTAACCAAATTCCTTTTTGTAGACTCATCTTGGCCATTTCCTTGAGGATAATATGTTGATGAAGTGAAGTGTTTCACTCCAAAATTATTACAAAAATGGGTCAATTTATAGACACAAAGGATGATCCATTATCAAATATAATTTCAATTAATAAACCAAATAGAGAAAATAAATAACCTACTCATGTTTGGCATGCTTAAGGGGTACTTATTAAACCCACTTTGTGAAGTAGTATGTAGCATTTAAAATGAAGACATGATCAACATAAGGAGGATTAATAAGCCCTATAAAATCCAATCCCCGTTTTGAGAATGGAAACTCATATATAACAAGTTGTAAAGGCATGGAAGATAATTTTTCCTTCCTATAAGCCCTTTGACATTCATCACAAGATTGTACAAACTTGTATGAATCTTTAAAAATAGAAGGCCAATAATAACATATCCTCAAGATTTTATGAGCATTAGTTTTTGAAGAAAAATGACCACCAATGTGAATATCTGAATCAACAACACCACATATATTTTCAATCATAGTCCAAGGAAATGTTTCATTGATGCAACATAGTAATATCCCATCAACAAATCTACGAAAGAACATAGTACCCAGAATAAGATATTTAGAAGCCTCAAGATGAAGCCTTCTTCGCTCATGGTTTTCTAGGTTATGAGGACAACTTTCATATTGAAAATAATAAACAATATCTTGATACATGTTGATGATTACAGCTGTGTGATACATCCTCCAGGACATAGACTAAGTGAGTCAGCCTGAGAAAAATCCCATGAGTTGGGTGTGTGGTTCCTCTATGAGACGAAGAAGGAACATTTTGTGCCCATGTGTGGGGTGAGGAAGCCCATGAGTTGGGTGTGTGGTTCCTCTCTGAGATGGAGATGGAACGTTGTTGGCGCAAAACCCCTTCCCTCTAAAGGGATGATCGACCTTCGAGTCTAGGATCGTTCAAGTCATCGAGTTGGATGACTCGTCAGCTCCTGATGGGAACCAAATTAACTTAACACAGGCCCTTCACCTTCTCGACGCAGGTTATGTGACACTCGTGAACCCTTTCCTTAGCGCTTTTCAATACTAATGTTAAAAAACGCTAGATCTCTATTCTAGGATCCCTCCTTGGTGTGAACACAGACTACGACCGTGGGGCAGCTCCCTTTGCGATCCTGTGCTTCGAAACTTTCGCGAACTCCTTACTCTCCTTTTCCCGATCCTTGAATCGACAAATTCTTCGAGACCAAATCTATGGTCCATGTTTCTCTGACGATCAATGGCTGTGATCAACTCGCGAGTTCAGACTTCGTGAGTACTCTCTTCTCTCAACTCTGCTTCTCCTGATTTGTGAATCAAAGAAATGTCAATCCAACTCCACGTGTCCTATCTCAATGGATGGCCAAGATTACTTTGACTCTCATCTCTTCGGGTGTTCTCCTCTTGAATTTTCTTTGAAGGGTTCTTCCTCCGAAGTACTTGGATCCCTGCCATGTGCCCTTCCAGATCCAATGGTTTGGATTCAAATCACTCTTTGCGACTTCACGAAGATCCTTGTTTTCTCTTCGACAAACCTTCTGAAGTTCCAGCTCCTGAACCTCTCGATCTTCTGCCACCTGTCCCCTCCGATGATGGATGATTTCACTTCCTTCGAGTCTTCAACAAGTCCTCAACCCCTTTGCACACTTAGCACAAATTTTTCTTTCGAGAATCAGGCTGTTCTCGAACTCCTTCTGCACTCCTTGCAGAATTATGCATGGACTCTTCCGTGACTTTGCTCATCTTGAAAACCTTCAAATCTCATTGTTCCTCTGTGAACTTTCTCGTGCCCTCCTCACAACTTTCCTCTCTTCCTCCTGAGCTTGTAAGATGGACTTATAGTCTCCTTGGCGCACTCCTTGTGCTCGGCTAAGCTATTCGATGACCTCTCCCTTGGTTTCCTAAAGGGTTTAAGGCATCTCCTTTCCTTTGTCGATGCGCTCTTGCAAAGCCTTTCTTCCTCAAAATGTTCAGTAATTCTGGGATTCTCTTAAGGACTCCAACACTTCCAACCGTGTTTTCCTTGCGCATGCTCACACTAGCTCGATTCCCTCCTGGTAGAGTGTTTCAAAGTATTCTGTAACTATGAACTGTGCTTCTTCCTACACAATCTTTCCTTCCAAGGTACTTAACCACCTTGAAATTTATCCCCGAGTCTGTGAATTAACCTGGTATGCCCTCCTGGTAGTT
Source organism: Picea sitchensis (assembly GCA_010110895.2). Taxonomy (NCBI): domain Eukaryota; kingdom Viridiplantae; phylum Streptophyta; class Pinopsida; order Pinales; family Pinaceae; genus Picea; species Picea sitchensis. Next base: position 112,681 of record SNQJ01S0025540.1, read on the forward strand.
TCTCTTCTGACTCCACCGATTTCAGACACACACTCCTTCCATCGGCTTACAGAGTTTCCTCTCTTTGTCACGCACTCCTTGCACTTAGCCTAGAGAACCAGACTTAACTGAACACACTCACAAATAGAAAACTATATTTCTATCCCTGCAGACGATTTCTAACATTCATCTACAATTCAAATGCATACAAATGACATTCAAAACATAACATCCATTACACAAAAATTGATAACAGGAAAAAATGTCATTTTCTATTAGTGGTAGAATGTCAAATTACAATAATGGAGTCCAAGGTACAACTGAGTCTCAACTCTTTGTGTTTCTCCTATGCATCTTCCTGCAATTCCCTACAATCCATTACAACCCAACTTTTTCGTGGCAAAAATAAAAATATTTATACAAGAGTAGCTCATCGAGCTTCCCTCACAATCTTAACTAGTGGTGTTAAATCACCATTCAAAATGGCCGTCTAATGGGAAAATTACAATGATGGAAATCTGCTCCAAATTGGATGAAAATCCCTATAACCATCAACCACTTAATGACAACCTTATCTTCAGGTTGTGCGAAGTCCCAACTTGGATCTTCCATCTTGTCATCATTAATGCATGGATCATGCTTTTGATTCTCGAGGAAAAATGAGAGGTCGGCGCCTCTCCCTTCCATGAATGCGCACCATGCAAGTTAATTGACTGACGTGTGTTGAGGTGGAGCGATGCTCCTACATCATACTCCACGGCTACAAAAATCATGAGCTCCTACTCATGAGATTTACAGCATGGTTGAAATCCTTCTGGATCCCAAACTTTCTCTTGGATCTGTCTCTCGACTCCTCTGCTTCGTTTCTGCTACTCCTTCATCTTCCCCACTGCTTGTGTAGGTTTCATTTTGTCTAGCTTCTCCTTTCTGACTGCTTCCTTTGTCGACTCCGAAATTAACTTCCTTATCTCCTCGATCAGCTCGTCCAGCTAATCCATCAGCTAGTTCTTCCTTTGTAGACCAACTTGCTACATTTCTTCCTTGTCCATGGGTAAATCACATGGATCTCCCATGCCATTTCCTTCATCTTTCATTGCCTTAGCTTGCCACTCTACTTCCATAGATTCCTCATCGTTGGGCTTCTGCTCAATTATTTATTTTGACATATTTGCTCCTATCAGTTCCCTGGCTGGATCCATTCCAACTTCCTCTAGCTGCTCCCCATGCTGGTAGGATCCTCCATCTGCTTCCAACTTATCCTGTTGGATGTGAATTCTTTGCACTACCACTCTCCTCTCTAGGGATTCCAATTACTCACACAAATCAACAAAGTCTATGCTGTCTTCTTCCTCTTATGCTATATACTTCAGTGCTTGTTCCTTCTCCTCCATGACAGTCTTTGCTGGCTGTATTTCTATCCTATTTGAAACACCTGTGCTAGCCTTTATTTGGTTTCTTGGTAGGAATATATTGACTCCTCCAATGATTAGAACATTCCTCTGATCTTCCTCCTCTGTGACGGAAGTTTTCAACTTTTCATCATCTTCATTCACATGGCTCATAATTCTGTGTGAATATTCATCTGAGCGAGGTATTTCTCTTGCTTCCTCTTCATCTGCCATCACTCCTTGCTGATATGAACTCTCAGTTGAGCTCATATTTCCTCCCTTTCCCACCTGGCATTCTGGGATTTTGTTTCTACCTGCCTGACAATCTATGATATCTCTCGTTGATCCCACCTCCTCCTCATCGCTGAGATTTCTCCCACTTTCTGGTTCACAAATGTGACACACTTCCTCTACGTCACTAAGGGTTTCGACTTCCCTCAACCATCTCCTCAAATACTGGCATCGATTTCTGGAAACCAGTTGATGGACAGGCCATTTTTCTCTCTATTTCATCGGCCACTCATACCTCCAGCATACCTTTGCCTCCTGGTGCATCTTGAATGGTAGCTCCTCCATCTGGGCTCAGATTTCCTTGAGCTCCTTTTCCATCTCCACCTTGCTCCTCTGTGAAGGGAATTCTCCTCGACTGCATTCATGACCTTAAATGGCTATCTTGCTTCATCTACAGACCACCTGGTTGTTTTACCATCTGTTGCACACCTTGCAACAACTTCAACAAAGTACCACACCCTATCTCCCTTGCTTACAAAAATCAATTCTGCATTAGCGCTGATGTCTCATTTACCTCTTTCCTCTCACCTGAGAGAAAAATTAGGCTTTGATACCACTTCTGGCACAAACCCCCTTCCCTCCAAAGGGATGCTCGACCTCCCAGTCCAGGATTGTTCAAGTCATCGAGTTGGATGACTCGTCGGCTCCTGATGGGAACCGAATTAACTTGACACAGGCCCTTCACCTTCTCGGCGCAGGTTATGTGACACCTGCACACCCTTTCCTTAGTGATTTTCAATACTAACGCCAACGAATCCTAGCTCTCTATGCTAGGCTCCCTCCTTGGTGTGACCACAGACTACGACCGTGGGCCAACTCTCTTCATGATCCCGTGCTTCAGAACTTTCGTGAACTGCTTGCTCTCCTTTTCCCGATCCCCGAATTGGTGAATTATTCGGGACCAAATATATGGTCCACATTTCTCTGGCGATCAACGAATATGATCAAATCACGAGTTCGGACTTCACGAGTCCTCTCTTATATCAACTCCGCTTCTCTCAATTTGCGAATCAACGAAATATTGATTCAACTCCACGTGTCCTATCTCAATGGATGGCCAAGATTAATTCGGCTCTTAGGTCTTCGGGTGTTGTCCTCTTGAATTTTATCCGAAGGGTTCTTCCTCTGAAATACATGAATCCCTGCCACGTGCCCTTCCAGATCCAATGACATGGATTCAAATTTCTCTTCGTGTCTTTGCGAAGATCCTTGTTTTCTCTTCGAAAAACCTTCCGAAGTTCCTTCTCCCGAACCTCTCGATCTTCTGCCACATGTCCCCTCCGATGATGGATGATTTCACTTCCTTCAGGAATTTGGCAAGTTCTCAACCCCTTTGCACACTTAGCGCAAATTCTTATTTTGAGACTTAGGTTGTTCTCGAACTCTTTCTTCACTCCTTGCATAATTCTGCATAGACTCTCCAGTGACTTTGCTCGGCTTGAAAACCTTCAAATCTCATTGTTCCTCTGTGAAGTTTCTCATGCCCTCCTGGAAACTTTCCGCTCTTCCTCCTGAGCTTGTAAGATGGACTTACAGACTCCTTGGCACACTCCTTACACTCATATAATATTTTCTAATACCTTTCCCTTTATTTCCTAAAGGGTTTAAGGCATCTCCTTTCCTTTGTCGATGTGCTTTTGCAAATCCTTTCTTCCTCAGAATGTTCAGTAATTTTTGGATTCTCTTAAGGAATCCAACACTTCCAACCGTGTTGTCCTTGCTCATGCTCACACTATCTCGATGCCCTCCTGGCAGAGTGTTTCAGAGTATTTTGTAACTATGAAATTTTCTTCCTCCTACACAGTCTTTCCTTCCAAGGTACTTAACCACCTTGAAATTTCTCCCCGAGTCCATGAAAATTAACCTGGTATTCACTCCTGGCAGTTTCTCTTCTGACTCCATCGAGTTTAGACATGCACTCCTTTCCTCGACTTACAAAGTTTCCTCGCTCTGTCGTGCACTCCTTGCACTTAGACTAGAGAACCAGACTTAACTCAACACAATTACATATAGAAAACTGTATTTCTATCCCTGCAGACGACTTCTAACATTCATCTACAATTCAAATGCATACAAATGACATTCAAAACACGTCATCCATTACAAAAAAATTGATAACAGGAAAAAATGTCATTTTCTATTAGTGGTAGAATGTCAAATTACAATAGTGGAGTCTGAGCTACAACTGAGTCTCGACTCTCTGTGTTTCTCCTATGCATCTGCCTACAACTACCTACAATCCCTTAAAACCCAAATTTTTCTTGGCAAAAATACAAAGATTTATACAAGAGGGGATCGTCGAGCTTCCCTCGCAAGCTAAACTAGTGGTGTCAAATCACCATCCAAAATGCCTGTCTAATGGGAAAATTACAATGATGGAAATATGCTCCAAATTGGATGCGGATCCCTCCTACCGTCAACCACTTAATGACAACCTTATCTCCATCTTGTGTGAAGGCCCAACTTGGCTCTTCCATCTTGTCATCATTAATTCCTGGATCATGCTTTTGATTCTCGAGGCAAAATGAAAGGGAAACGCCCCTCCCTTCCATGAATGTGCACCATGCGTGTTAATTGACTAGTGTGTGTTGAGGTGGAGCGATGCTCCTGCATCATACTCCACGGCTACGAAAATCATGAGCTCTTTCTCATGAGATTTCCAGCGTGGTTGAAATCCTCCTGGATCCCAAAATTTCTCTTGGAGTTGTCTCCCGGCTCCTCTGCTTCATTGTTGCTGCTCCTGCATCTTCGCTGATTCTCGTGCAGGTTTCCTTTTATCGATCTTCTCCTTGCTGACCGCTTCCTTATCTGACTCTGACATCAACTTCCTTATCTCCTCAATCACCTCATCCACCTACTCCATCGACTGGTTCTTCCTTTGCAGACCAACTTACTGCATTTCTTCCTTGTGCATGGGTAAATCACATCGATCTCCCATGTCATTTCCTTCATATTTCATGGCCTTATCTTGCCACTTTGATGCAGTCTCTAATTCCATAGATTCCTCATCACTGGGCTTCTGCTCAGTTATTTCTTCTGATAGATTTTCTCGTGTCAGTTCCCCAGCTGGATCCATTCCATCTTCCTCCAACTTCTCCCCATGATGGTATGATCCTCCATCTACTTCCAACTTAGCCTATTGGATGTGCATGCTTTGCACTACCACTCTCCTCTCTAGGGCTTCCAATTCCTCACATAGATAAATAAAGTCTATGCTATCTTCTTCCTCTTCTGCTGCAGACTTCAGTGCTGCAGTCATCTCTTGTTTAGCTTCCTGGCTGAAAATGTCGAGTGATTCTATTGAATGCTCTTCTCCTTCTGTTGGGACAGACTTCAGTATCTGTTCCTTCTCCTCCATGACAATCTCTACTATTTGTCTTTCTGTCGCATATGCAACACTTATGCTAGCCTTTCCTTGGCTGCTTGGTAGGAATATCTCGACTCCTCCAATGATCAAAATGTTCGTCTGATCCTCCTCCTCTGTGACGAAAGTTTTCAACTTATCATCATCTTCATTCACACGGATCATAATTCCATGCAAATGTTCATCTTAGCAAGGTCTTTCTCCCACCTCCTCTTCATATGTTAGCACTCCTTGCTGATATGAACTCTCAGTTGGGCTAATCTTTCCTCCCTTGCCCACCTGACATTCTTGGATTTCGTTTCTGCCTGCCTGGCAGTCTATGTGATCTCTCGATGATCCCACCTTCTCCTCATTGCTGAGATTTTTCTCACTTTATGGTTCACAAATGTGACCCACTTCCTTTGCATCACTAAGGGTTTCGACTTCCCTTAGCCATATCCTCAACTCCTGGTGCCGCTTTCTGGAAACCAGTTGTTGGATAGGCCATTTTTCTCTTTGTTTCATTGGCCACATATACCTCCAACGTACCTTTTCCTCCTAGTGCATATTGAATGGTATCTCCTCCATCTGGGCTCAAATTTCCTTTAGCTCCTTGTCCATATCTGCCTTGCTCCTCTACGAAGGGACTTTTCCTCGACTGTGTTCATGATATTCAATGGCCATCTTGATTCATCTATGACTCACCTAGCTATTTTACCATCTGCTTCATACCTTGCAACAACTTCAACAGAGTACCACACCATGTCTCCCTTGCTTACATAAATCAATTCTGCATTAGCTCTGATATATCCTTTACCTCTTTCCTCTCACCTGAGATAAAAATCAGGCTTTGATACCACTTTTGGTGCAAATCTCGTTCCCTCCAAAGGGTTGTTTGTCCTCCCGGTATAGGATCATTCAATTCATCGAGTTGGATGAATCGTCGGCTCCTGATGGGAACCAAATTAACTTGACAAAGGCCCATCACCTTCTCGATGCAGGTTATGTGACACCCGTAGACCCTTTCCTTAGTGCTTTTCAAGCATAACGTTAGATCTCTATGCTAGGCTCCCTCCTTGGTGTGACCATGGACTATGACTATGGACCAACTCCCTTTGTGATCTCGTGCTTCGAAACTTTCATGAACTGCTTGATCTCCTTTTATCAATCCCCAAGTCGACAAATTATTTGGGGCCAAATCTACGGTACACGTTTCTCTGGTGATCAACGGTTTTGATCAACTCACAAGTTTGGAATTTGAGAGTCATCTCTTCTCTCAACTCTACTTATCCCAATTTGCGAATCAACGAAATGTCGATCCAACTCCATGTGTCCTATCTCAATGGATGGCCAAGATTACTTCAACTCTCATCTCTACAGGTTTTCTTCTCTTGACGTTTCTCCGAAGGTTTCTTCCTCTGAAATATGTGGATCCCTCCCACGTGCCCTTCTAGATCCAACGAACTGGATTCAAATTTCTCTTCATGACTTCATGAAGATCCTTGTTTTCTCTTCGACAAACCTTCCGAAGTTCCTTCTCCCAAACCTCTTGATCTTATTCCACCTGTCCCCTCCGATGATGGATGATTTCACTTCCTTCAGGACTTTGGCAAGTCCTTGACCCCTTTACACACTTAGAGAAAATTCTTCTTTCGATACTTACACTGTTGTCGAACTCCATCTGCACTCCTTACAGAATTCTGTGCAGACTCTCCTATGACTTTGCTCAGCTTGAAAACCTTCAAATTTCACTATTCCTCTGTGAACTTTCTCGTGCCCTCTTGGAAACTTTCCGCTCTTCCTCCCAAGCTTGTAAGATGGACTTATAGTCTCCTTAGCACACTCCTTAAGCTCATATAAGTTGTTTTATGGTCTCTCCCTTTGTTTCCTAAAGGGTTAAAGGCATCTCCTTCCCTTTGTTGATGCACTCTTGCAAATCCTTTCTTCCTCATAATGTTCAGTAATTCTAGTATTCTCTTAAGGACTCTAACACTTCCAATCATGTTTTCCTTACACAAACTCACACTAGTTCGATGCCTTCCTGGCAGAGTGTTTCAGAGTATTCCGTAACTGTGAATTGTTCTTCCTCCTACATAGTTTTTCCGTCCAAGATACTTAACCACCTTGAAATTTCTCCCTGAGTCTGTGAATTAACCTAGTATGCCCTTCTGGGAGTTTCTCTACTGAATCCACCGATTTCAGACACGCACTCCTTGCATCGGGTTACAGAGTTTCCTTGCTCTGTCGCACACTCCTTTCACTTAGCCTAGAGAACTAGACTTAACTCAACACACTCACATATAGAAAACTATATTTATATCCCTGCAGACGATTTCTAACATTCATCTACAATTCAAATGCATACAAATGACATTCAAAACACAACATCCATTACACTAAAATTAATAACAGGAAAAACTGTCATTTTCTATTAGTGGTAGAATGTGAAATTACAATAGTGGAGTCTGAGCTACAACTGAGTCTTGGCTCTATGTGTTTCTCCTATGCATCTTCCTGCAACTCCCTACAATCCCTTACAACCCAAAATTTTCTTGGCAAAAATACAAATATTTATACAAGAGGGGCTCGTCGAGCTTCCCTCGCAAGATAAAGTAGTGGTGTCAAATCACCATTCAAAATGCATGTCTAATGGGAAAATTACAATGATGGAAATATGCTCCAAATCGGATGCAGATCCCTCCT
>SNQJ01S0025540.1:128774-142475 GCA_010110895.2 Picea sitchensis
TGCAAATGAGCTAATATGTTTGTAATATTTGCACAACATTAGCTTATATTGAAACAAAGTGTGTTTGATCTTCCATTCTACAATCATCTCTTGTTCTTGCTTAAGATATATTACTTGATTGGAAAAAATTATAGGTGTGTTGCTTGCATGAGTTGCCTTTCTTAATTGTTCCATTGTTTGAAGAGATTGATTTTCTTTTAAACGATGAGCATGTACCACATATTCTTTTCCTGCTTTGATTAAGTGATATTGATTTTGTTCCATGTAGAAGATTGTTTTGCGATCATACAAATAAGGACTACATAAAACCATTCCACATTCATTGAGTGGGACCACATCACATGTTACCTCATCCACAAACTTAGATTAAATTGCAAACTTTAATGTGCATTGCTTTGTTATGTGCAATTTATGATTGTTGCTTATCCATTTAAGTGAGTAAGGCTTATGATGCATCTGAGTGTTTAATCTCAATTGTTTAACCAATTCCTCTGAAATCAAGTTAGACTGAGATACACTATATATCAATGTATCGACCTTAGTATGCCTCATAATGACGCTTATATGAAACAATTTACTTCTAGAATCAAATCCATCACCAATTTTACCTGCCAAACCAACCAATGAGAGTTTAGATTCATTACTTGAATCCGATACCAAGTCTGTTGGTCGTGTTGTTGCTGCAACTGTTTTCCTCCCTTTACTTTCTTTGAACCATTTCGGTCTCTTCTCGGGATGCAATTGCCAACAACGATCCTCATCATGCCTCTCTTTTTTGCAATGCTTGCAAGATGGATTATCTTCCTTTCTTTCCACTGAATTTTCCTTCTTTCCATTCCACTTCCTTTTGTCCTATTTTTTTGAAGATGATTCCCCTAATACACCAACCCCTGTTTTCCCTACCTCAATGTATGTTGCTTGAACAGAAACCTCATCAACATTAGTAGGTCTAAACATAAATACAGTGTTACGCATATGTGTAGGTAAACCTCCTATATACTTCATAAGAGTTTCTTGGGTATGTAAAGGAATATCTAACATCAATGCCATTTTACGAAAACCATTTGTGTATTGTTTCATTGCTTGTCCTTTTCTTGGTTTAAGAGATTTCCATTCAATTAAAGCGTTCTCTTTATAACCCAAAGGATAGAATTAATTTCTAAGTGCATAAACAAAAACTTTCCATGATGGAAATACATTACCCACTTGTTGTGTGCCATTTTACAACTTGCTTTACCACCAAATAAGTGTTGTGCCTGCAAGACGAAGTGATGCCAACTTGATTTGAGTGGCCTCATCTTTGATTTTTTGCACACTTCAATAAAAATCCATATGTCTGACCCAATTATCAAGTCTCTCTGCATTGACTTCACCATCATACATGGGTAATTCAAATTTCACATCAAGTTTAAGTAAAGGCATTTCATTTTTATGTTTATGGACATGTTTTCTTGCAGTGGATTTAGAACTTGAACTTGAAGAAGAAGAAGATGGAGAAGAAGGAGGTGAAGGAGCAGTTTGAGGAGGATCCTCTCCTTCTTCATTTTTGTCCTTTGAAGGTTCACCTAGAATTGATCTCTTCCATTCCAAGTAATCCTCATATAGAACCTTCACCATCTCCGACATAGTGAAGAAAGTCTTTTGAAACTCTTTCTCCTCATTAGAAAGTCCCTCTTTCGATGCCATATTATCACTTTGAGAATTTCTCTTTCTCAATTCAATCTCAGGATTATCTTCAACAAGCTCAACTTCACCATGATTCATCCTTTCCCTGGTAATCATGCAAACTCAAAAACTAACCGTCAACTAGCTCTGATACCACTTGATCCGAAAAGATCTTTTAACGACAATGGTTGAGTTTTAAAAACATGAGTTAAATTACCATTTAGGAATTTTATGAAAGAGGAAGAATTAAAGAAGAAACGTGGCATCCATAAATCATTATACAAATCTGGAAATAAGCATGAAGAAACAACAAACCATAAACACCAAAGTGATAACGGAGTTCGGCAATCTCGCCTACGTCTCCGGGCCTTTGTCTTAGTGGGTGAGGTTTTCTTATTTCTATTCGAAGCTTCAAATGTAAATTATAAAAGTGCCAAAGGATTACAAAAATATGCTAGCTATGTTCTGCTAGATATCTAAACCCATCAACATTGACGGCACTAAAAATGGATGAACGAAGCTCCCAGAAATGGCCCGCCAAGTTTGCTCTCCTCAACAGCTTCCCTGCATAAAAATGGCTTTGCCTCAACAATTAATCAACATTTTCCTGATCTGAACCTCCCTCTTTGGATTCAAGAAACTATGGTTTATATAGGCTTGAAGTTGGTAACAAACTCCCAACTTCCCCCCAAGATATGGCCTCAAAAAGGGCCCAAGATCCTCCAAAAATGGATTAAATCTCCCAAATATGGCTAAAAATAAATTAAAAATTATAATATATAGTTACAAACCCAAACAAAAGGAATAAATCGGGTCCAACCCCTTATCTTCGAGCTCCTGGTCACCTGCGTGCACCCATGTGTCCAAGCGTTGATTGCTTGGTGCACTAGCCCCTTAACTGTCGACCCCTTGGTTGCATGGGAATCCATGTATCCTGGTTCTAATGCTCCCTGCAATTTGAAATGGATAGACCCCCAATTTTTAGCCATTTTTCGATGGGATAGCCCAACTGACTGGGCGTTAACCCTCTTATCCGTGCCAACAAACATGATACCGAGTCGGGTCATATGGTAATCCATGAATTTCGGGGCTAGGCTCCATTGAAAATGCATTGGGCTAACTCCATGACACATACGCGCCAATTGTCATAAGAGTGGGTTATATGAAGTGGACTCATGGAAAGCACCGGGGGGGTTGGGGCTAGGCCCCAACCCTTTTTTTTTTCGCCCAAAATACATAGAGGTAAGTTTAAATATTTGATTTAAACTATGGTTTACAAGCACCAATGCAGGTGGGCTGGTAGCCCGACCCTGCCAAAAATTTAGCTCAGACTGGAGGTCATGAGGTCCACTCCCATGGAGTCCAAATGTTTTTCAAACACTGCGACCAATGGAAGGGTTCCATGTGGCAACCCAAGACTGGGCCACGTGGCACCATGCTATTTTCCATCATCCTACCATGTGTCAAGAGATCATTCGACCACCTGTAACTTCCCAGTCAACACCACTGTACCTACCACATCATCTTTCCAATATAGTTAGTTGCCACGTGTCATACGACTGTATAGACCTACCACGTCATCTGTACGAACATACCATGTGTCACCCTTGCAGTGGTGCCATGTGTCACAATATCACTCGTCCATCTATCGGCCATCAACTTCCCAGTCAACACCAACACATCACTACGACGTCACCTATATGGTCATATGACCTGTATGGTCAGTTGCCACGTCATATCTGTACGAACTACCCACTCATCAAATTTTGCTTGTTTGGCAAAACAAACAGATCACGATATCTTTTGCATACGATGTTTTTTTGAGCTCGTTCAAGTTGCACTTCGTTCATATCGATGAGGCCTACACACAAGTCCGCTTTGAAGAGATTCTGAGAACTTTGATTTTTAGGCCTTCCTAGACCCATTTTGGCTCCTGGATTTGATTCTGGATCACTGTGGCTGAGCATAGGTGCAGAGAGTTGAGATGATCTGATACTCTAGATGATTCTCCTATGTAACGCAGTGAGAAAGAAGATTTATTGAGTTGGACGTGCCTGTGGATGATCACAGGTGAATGTGATCCTAGTGGATGAGCACTAGTGAGTTTGATTCTCCTTTGAGACACAATGCGATAGAGATGTGGACATCCCAGTGGCTGAGCACATATGGATGTGCCCCTAGTGACTGAGCACTAGTGGATGTATGAGATCCCTTGCTATATTGTCTAAGAGTCAGACTTACCTGTAACCCCATTTTTGATGTAAAGGGTACAGGTCGGCCCCACCATAATGTAAAATATAATTAATGTAAAAGATAATTAATATGGTAATTATTAATTATATTTTGAGTTATTGAGGTAGGACCTATTGTGCCAATAGACACATCATTTGATATGATAAGTCTTATATAAATAAAGATGAATCCCCATTGAGGAAACACACTTGACATGGTGTTATCTCATGATTTCATGAGTTGTGGTATGAAATTATGAGAATTACAACACCCTCTTGTGTGCTAGGTTTGGTGATGGTGTGGGAGGTCCTTCTCTTGAAGAATATAGAAAAGGATTGGTTGGGTTTTCTTCCCTTGTTGAGAAGGGTTTCCTAGGATACTTCTTGTGTTCTTGTGCATGGTTATTCTTCTTGTGATCTTGGGTTGTTGCAGTAGCTATGGTTCATTTTATGCTAACAATAAGAAAATTAAAATGCATAAGCTTACCATAAAATCAACAATACCAAGGATGATCTACCATATCCGAATTTTCATATTCAATTAAAAATAGGGCAAATAAGGAAACATCCTCATTTGCAGTAATGCAACTTGGTTGAACATACTGAGCCAAATGGAAGGCCAAGTCATGTCCCTTTATCGTATTTGAGGTAGTTATTGTGAAATCATGTTCTTGGATCTTGGTAATCCAATGTGATAATTTACCTAAAAGAAGGTTTTGAGATAACAAGAATCAGCAAAGGAACTTGTACTTCAATATGATTACCAAGAATAAAATGATGATTTTTTTCAATAGCTTTCACTAGAGCATAAGCATTTTTTTTAATCAAGTTATACTTTATTTCAATATCAGATAAAATTTGGCTTATAAAATCTATTGGATTCTCAACATTTTATTTATCTTTCTAAAGAAGAATAACAGAAATAGATTCTTCAGTGGTGTTAATATAGATAATGAAATCTTTTGAGAAATCATGCTTTTCCAAAATAGGGGTTGAGACAATGGAATTTTTAATATCAATAAAGGATTTTTCAATTTCTTGATTCCAAGCAAAGATTTGATCTTTTTTGAGAAATTTATGGATGGGTTTGACTATCCTAGTGAAATCATGAATGAATCTCCTTACAAAATTGACCTTTCCCATAAAATATTGAATTTCTTTATTTGAAGAAGAAATTGAGAGATTCAGAATAGCCCTTACCCTTTCTAGATCAATGTTGATACCATAATCAAAAACTTTGTGACCAAGTAAGTTTCATGATGTCACACCAAAATATAATTTGTAGGATTTAGAGACATGCCATACTTTCTACAATGCAAAAATACTTGTTTAAGATGATCTAAATGATCTTTCTGGATTTTAGAATAAATTGTTAAATCATCAAGGTAAATTTGAATAATAATTACGATAAGATCAACAAACATTATATGCATATCTCTCTGAAAAGAGAACTTGCATCAATCAAGCCAAAAGGCATGCGTTCATATGCAAAGGTGCCCCATCGAGTAGTAAATGTGGTCTTATATTTTTCATCTCTCTTGAGGTGTATTTGAATGTAACTTGAGAAACCATCAAGGAGTGACATCATTTGAGATCTTGAAACTTGTTGGAGTATCAACTCCATATTTGGAAGAAGAAAATTATCTTTCACACTTGCCTTATTAAGGGAACACAAGTCTACACACAATATAATATTCCCATTATTTTTTCTGACAAGGATGAGATTAGCAACCTATTCAGAATATTTAACTATAAAAATAATATGATCTGCAAGCATATTTTATACTTCCTTTCAAATAGTAGCTTCAAGTGCAGGGTTAATTTGTCTTTGTCTTTTCCTAATGGGTTTAGTGTTTTCCTTAATAGGAATATTATGTTGGACTATATTTGGATCAAAACCACACAAAACGACATAAGACCATGCAAATACATCACGGAATTCATGGAACAAGTTGATGGATTTTTATTTTTCTTCATTTAAACATTGGGCTCCTAAATTTAAAATTTTAGGTTCCTCTTCAGTCCCAATGTTTACTAGAATTGTATCCCTAATATTCATTATAGAATCCTCCTTTGCAATATTTCCATGACTACTAGAATCACTAGTGGAAAAAGATCCTTCAAGGGATCTTAACCCTTTAGGAAATTTATTTTCATCAAGAGAGATGATTTTATTTTTATTTAAAGGGCCATTTTTTAGGAAAGCACAAACACTTTAATCATTAGGAAAAACTTGCCAAGCCTCCACATTGTTGGTTATATGTGGGCAATACAAGGAAATAAGAGTACAATCTGGCCTTTCTAGGAGTACATTTTTTTTGGATGAGATGTGTATACAACTAACCAATCAGCCATGGAATTTAACTCCCTATGCACATAAGTGATGTTAAAAGACAAAACGTTTGAGACCAAATCCAAAACCACCTATATGTATCTTTTTAAAATCTTATTATATGGACTATAGATCTTTCTGGTCAAATTCACAACTAATTTAGAATCACCAAACATTGTCAAATGATGACATCCTAAACTAATATCATTTTCGAGGCCAATTATGACAGCTTCAAATTTTGCTACATTGTTTGTGCAAGCGAATTCAAGTCTATATGAGAAATTATGTATTTTTCCCAAAGGAGAGTATAACACAATCCATGAGCCTTTACCCTCACTTGAACATGCACCATCAAAATGCATATGCAAAATATGATTATTGTGATCGATAAATAATGTAACATAATTTTCTTCTTCTAGAAAGATAGAATATATATCGATGTCGTCTTTGATGAAGTTAACAGGGAGTTGAGGAATACTCTCAATATATAGAGAAATTCATCCTTCATGAAGAACAATAATATTCTTACCTTCTGATCCAGGTTGATATTTGTGGCCACCCACCTATTCCAACTGGCTTATCTTTTTCGTTTTTAGTGCAACACGTTCTTTTGTACTTCTTTTTAATTGTGAGTTCTACACTTTCGGGGTTGTCTGAATCCCTACACATCTTCCAGGTGGATACTAGTGGCCTCCCACCTAATCCAACTAGCTTATTTTGTATCTTTTCATGTCACCACATCTTGCAGTACTTCCAGATCCGTTTTGGGGCACTAAACAATGTTTTTTTGGCTAGCCATAGTCAAAGTATAGATGAAGTCAAAGTTTGATGGTGTAATGCATAGTTCTCTAAAATACCTTTCCAATGGGCTATCACGTGCCTAAAACAAAGATCGTATGCAAAAGTTATGATCCTGGGAAGTTAATGTACTAACTTACCCAAACGGGGCCCACATGACTTTTGGCGTTTCATCTCCTAGGGTTAGGTTTTTGGATGTATAGGGTTTTGGAATTCATGTTTATCATAAAAATTTCTCCAGAGCCTCATTTTAAAGATATTCTTGTGAATGACCGTAGTCGTCACATCTCTTCTCAGAGATAAAGCAACCACCATTCTAGCGAGTCTTTCACTTTGTATTTTTTACAGTCTCTTTACAATTATTTCATTAATAGAAATCAAGTATTGATGTTTTTCTCTGTTTTTGGCAATTTTCATGAGCATTTCATTGTAATATCGATGCTTTCAATTTTTTCCAAAAATAATTTGGATTAGTGGTATCAGAGCAGGTTGCTCTTAATTGTTTTTCGGTGCATGTCCTCGACAAGGTCCGAGTATAGCCAGTTGGGTCTCGATTTTGTCTCTCTTAAGGAAAATCACTCTCACATGCCCAAGAAACCCTCAATGGGAGAAGAAAAGAAAAACAACGGAGCAGAAGATTCTATTAACATGTTGCTTGAGCAAGCTCTTGCATGATAGAGGGGAAAAATGATGGAGAATTTTTCACACATCCTTCAACGCCTGCCGATAGCAATAGTCACATCTTCATCAAGCGTCCATTTTGGAGGAACCTCTCCCTTCAAGGTACAAGTTGATTTTGATATTCCCATATTTGAAGGTCAGATATATGCAGATGCCCTAGAAAAATGGTTAAATATAATAGAAGGTTATTTCTCTGTTCAAAATTTTTCTAACAAGGAAAAGATCACCTTCGCACTCCTCAAGGCTCTCCCCCATGTCAAACATTGGTGGGAAACTTACTGGGAGAAAAGTGCCACAGAGGAATCTGGAATATATGGGGTCGATCCCACTTGGAATTTTTTGTGGATGTGGTCAAAGAACAATATTATCCTGTTGATAACTATGAAGACCAGTACATGAGATGGACCACACTGGGGCAAGACAAGAGCCAAATAGTGTCAGAGTTCACAAATACTTTCCATACCTTGTGCACCAAGATGGGTATCAAAGACTCTGAGCGAAATATGCTTTTGAAATACTGTGGAGCTCTACATAGGTACATCCAAAACGAAATGGATTTCCTAAATATCTCATCATTATAAGATGCCTATCGATATGCTGTCAAAATCGAGCAGAATTTTAGGCACCAGAAAAAATGGAAATTCAGGTCTGCAAATCTGCAATAACCAAATCACGGTAATGATGGCCCTAACCAATATCAAATAGACATCTGGTCCAAGACATAGGACAAAAAGGGTAAAGTAAAGACGAATAATGACATTGGGAAGTGGTGTGACTTCCACAAAATCCCCTGGCACAATACCGATGAATGTTGCTCGAAACAGTCATTGGTGGCCAAGGTCAAAGAAATGGAGCAAAACCCTGATTCAGAATTCGATCCGAAAAATATTGAAAACATACAGATCATCGACTCCGACCCCATTGCAACTGTCGCGACCACACCAATTTAGCTAGAAGAACCAGTGGATCCTGAAGAGGGGGAGCACCTCTTCCATTCATAGATGTGGGTGAAAGGGACCCCATTGCATTTCATTTTTGATAACAACAACCAGAAGGACCTCATCTCAGCTAAGGTCGTCAAACAGTTAAGGCTGTCGAAAACACCACACCCGCATCCATACAACATCGGGTGGCTTCACCAGAGATGAGATATTAACGTCATCTAGTAGTGCCT
Organism: Picea sitchensis; assembly: GCA_010110895.2. NCBI lineage: Eukaryota > Viridiplantae > Streptophyta > Pinopsida > Pinales > Pinaceae > Picea > Picea sitchensis. The sequence goes on from SNQJ01S0025540.1 coordinate 137,656, forward strand.
CCTGTCCTATGGCGTCAATCCCTTAAAGGATGAGGTAGTGTGTGATATTTCCCCTCTTGATGTCTGTGATGTTGTTTTGGGCCAACCATATATGTGGAAACATCATGTTTTCTATGATTCTAGACCCCATAGTGTCATTATTACTCTGGGAGGCCATCTCTATAGGATACCAGAAATAGTTCCAACTACTTCTCCACCAAAACAACACTGCAAGGTAATCTCTCATATTGCAAAATTCATCCTCTTCATAGTCTGTTCAAAGGATGCACATAAGACCACTACGACCACTGCAACCTCAATACCTTCTATCCAGCAAAACAGATTGTCAAAAAGACAAAAGATATTGTGTCTTCACCTACAATGGTGTCTACACAATGGCCCATCCAACCCAGAGACAACAAGTCGGTGGAACATATTCAACTCCTCCAACAACAGGTCTGTAATAGTCTTCCACAAGCCAAGAAGCACAACTTCTCCAATAAGGCACACAACTCACCAAGCGTTAGATTTAGAAAATTCTTTCCCCTCTTCCCTGGGCCCTCAACGAAATGGATACCATTGCTTCCTAAGGGGGGAGGATTGATCCAGGTAGATATTGGTGGCCACCCACCTGTTCTAACTAGCTCATATTTTCATTTTTTAGTGCAACACGTTCTTATGTACTTCTTTGTAATTGTGGGTTCTACACTTCTGGGTTTGTCTCAAGCCCTACACATATTCTAGGTGGATATTGGTGGCCTCCCACCTAATCCGTCTGGATTATTTTGTATTTTTTCATGTCATCACGTCTTTTTGTACTTCCAGGGTCATTTTGGGAGACTAAACAATGTTTTTTTGGCTCGCCATAGTCAAACTTCAGACATAGTCATATTTTGATGGCGTAATGCGTAGTTCTCAAAAATACCTTTCCAGCAGGCTATCACGCACCTAAAATGAATATCGTATGCAAAATTTATGACCCCAGGAATTTAATGTACTAACTTACCCAAACGGGGCTCGCATGACTTTTGGCGTTTCATCTCCCAAGGTTAGGTTTTTGGATTTCTAGGGTTTTGGCATTCATTCTTATCATAAAAAGGCCTTTAAAGCCTCAATTTAATGATCTTCTTTCAAATGAGTGTAGCCGTCACATCTCTTCTCAAAGATAAAGCTTCCACCATTGTAGCGAGTCTTGGACTTTGTATTTTTACAGTCTCTTTACAATTCTTTCATTAATAGAAATCAAGTATTGTTGTATTTCTCTGTTTCTGACAATTTTCATGAGTATTCCATTGTAATATCTCTGATTTCATTTCGTTCCAAAAATAATTTGGATCACCTTCCTTGGTAAGAGACATGTGAGTCCCATCCATAGACACATATCCTCTCATTAAATATTTTTAGTCTTGACCGAGAATATTTGAGTAATTACTTACAAGCATATCAATTACTTGTATATTACATGTTGTGCATAACTCATGATGAGTGAAAAACACTAGAGTCACATCTTTAATTTCACCAATGGTACATTGTTGTTGGTTATTTTAAGACAATATATTCTTTGAATTATCATTAGCAAAAGACAAACCAACTTCTTCCATGATAATATTAGACATAACTTTTGGCCTAGATTCACCATCAATAAAACAACAGTCTTAGATTTTGTCCATGATTTTCATGGAAACATAAAAAGAAGGGTTCCTAACAGAGTTTCTAGAAGTATTTGCAGCCAAGACTTTATTTTATGAAGATTATTCCCCATCTTCATCAACAAGAAAACTAGATATAGCTGAGGTTTTACCCTCGATAAGTATATTTAAATGATCTTTCTGTTTAGGAACAATAGCCATATCCAAAAGAGTATAATTTTCCATAATGGTAGCCATTTGTTTCAAGATATTATACCTTTGAAATGAGGAGGAAGAAAATGATGGACTATCTCTAGACTATTGAGAAATCTTAATTGGATGACCAATTGATCTTGAGGTGTTACGTGTATCTGGTTGTTTAGAGGCCGATCCATAAGTGTTGTGAGTGGAAATGGTATTTTGGGGCCCACATTTGTTTTTATTAAAATAATAATGATTGATGGTATCAACTAACATAACATCGTCCTTGGGATCTCAATCTAAAGTAGCAATAGTCGAATCCAGTCTTTTTCAAAAATTATTTCTCTAGCAGTTTTTTTGAGTTCACAACTGCTTTCTTCATGATTTTTCTCACAAAAATTGCACCAAGCATAGGAAAGGATAATATTGGGATGAAAATTTTGATTCTAATTATGAAGCAAATATTGCACATAGCTTTCTTGGGCCGATTGAGTGACCAATATTTTCTCAAAGGAAATCATTATATTATTCATTTCTTGGACTAACTGTAAGACATCTATCAAATCAACTTGTTTGTTGGAATCTTCAAGAGGAAGACCTGTCCTTAAGATTTTTTCTTCATATTCAAGGAAAGTTTATAAGTATGACCCTAAAGTATTCAAATTTTTCTCCTCTAATCTGATGATAAGAAGAAGGAAAATCATTATAATAATTCATAAGAGAAACTTGATTATGAGGCCTTATAATTTGAGGAATCTAATTACACAATTTAGTGAAATGTAAATTAAAATCATTAATAGTCTCACCTTGATTATAGGTCAAATTATGATATATTTTCAACATATTTGTTGGGCTTTGGGGCTGTCCATATGTTGTTTGAAATCAATATCAAATTTCATCTCAAGTAGAAAACAATTTAGGGGGAAATTCAAAGAAAACAATAGTTTCCCTCCCTTCCAAAGAATTAACAAAAAGCCTCATGCATGTATCATTATCATGAGCACCAATATTATGGCAAGCATTAGAGAAAACAATCAAATTCTCATTAATAGAGATAGTTCCATGCTTGAAAACTTGGGAAAATGATCTTTAAATTTTGGAAGTGGGGTAGTTGTTGGATTCAAATTCAAAGGTGAAGACACATGCCAGGGAGTGGTGTTAGCATCTTCTTTAAACTAAAAAAACCCATATTGTTGAATGAATTTTTCTATATTAGTCGTTGATTGAACATGATCAAATTCAAGATATTTATCCCTAGCTCTACGTGAATATCATAAATGAGTGGTTAGAAACAACTCAGGGTTGAGTAGGATTATTACGAACCTTCCTCCCAAGATTATCTCTATGTTCTTGTATTTTAATTTCTCTAATATAATATTCCAAAAACATTCAATATGTTCACGAATGGTAGCAGTTTCTAAGATATAATCAAACATGAAAGAAGTAATGATGGTTTGGTCAATAAATTGAATTCGAATATTAGGTTGACGAGCTAAATGTAAGGTCATCGGTGAAAATGAAAATATCAACCGTAATACTGAAAAAGAGAGAATCAAGGGATATCATTCTTCCCCAGCATGGTCACCAAAAATATGTTGAGAGACAAACTATAATGTTTCATCCAAAAATGATGTAGGAGCATCTTTGGCCTCAAGCAATCCACATCAACCCAAAATATTTCAATTTTAATATAATAAATCGTAGGAAGGAATAAGTTCCAAATACCCGTTGTTGTAACATGTTTTGTTGTAACATTTTTTGCAACACCATGCTAAAATAGTTGTTGCAACACATGTTGTAACACTTGTTGCAACACACACTGTAATAGTTGTTGCAACACATGTTGAAACAATTGTTGCACCACATGTGATGTATTTAGAGGCTACAAATTATTCATTTTGATATCCACGTGTATTATAAGAGGCTTGTGAAAATTCGTATGCCAAATAAGTGTGGGAAAATGAATAATTTAATTCACCACAACCATTTAAATCTAGTCAACTCATCATTTGGAAAACAATTTTGGGAAAGTGGACGATGTAACTATATGAAGGTAAAAAAACAAAGAAATGGTTGGGGAAGTTTAATGCTCTAAACAGTTCACCTGCCAATAAATGAATGTTAGTCTGAGTGAGGGTTGCAATACAACTCGTAAGGATGCCACCACGCAGAGAAAGCGAAGCACGAGGAGGTGCAAGGAATAGAGAGCTTGATGAATTATGAAGGAGGGTTGAATAACTAGAAACTAGAAGGTCTGGAGATGATGAAATAGGTTAAGAGTCTAAAGATGAGTTTGAAGAAGAGTGAAATGATAAGGAAGTAGACCCAACAATACGTTTAATATATTTTATGAAAGATAGAGGTAGTGCAAGGGTGGAAGATTCATCCTATGATGGTAGTTTGAAAGCTGAGACTCTCATTGATTAGATAGGGGAGCTTGAAAGATAGTTTGAGTATGAAAATGTTAAGGATCCTAATATGGTTTGATTCACCATGACTAAGCTAAAGGGTCATGCTGCACTTTGGTGGGATATGATACATAAATACAGCGAGGATAGCCGATAGGGAAATATTATAACCTAGAGGAAGATGGTGAGAAAGCTCAAGGAGAAATTCCTACATGTCGATTACCAACGGTATTTGTGCAAGTAGGTGAAAAACTTAAGGTAGAAAGAGACATATGTTCATGAATATATATAAGAGTTTTTCAAACTATCCCTCGGGTTTGGGATAAAGGAACCATAGTATAATATAGTGGCAAGATATGTGAATGGGTTGAAGTATATTATTCAGGATGAAATCAGTACACATTACTTTTAGAATGTATATGAAGCCTATCAAGTTGCTTTGAAGATGGAAGAAAATATTGAAAGAATATTGCAGCAAAAGTTTCGGGGAAAAGTGTAATGTCCCCCACCTCTTAGAGAGGTGATGAGGAGACTCAGTGGCCTGGGCACCCCCACTAGGTCATAGTCTCACACTGAAGGGGGGAAAGTCAAGAAGTTAAAAGTT
>SNQJ01S0025541.1:1351-16286 GCA_010110895.2 Picea sitchensis
TGGCTGACTTCTTCTCTTGGAGGCTAATAACCTAATATAAATTATCTTCTTGAGCTGACAAGTCTTCTAGGGTTATTAGCCAACTCATTAGGGTTTCTTCCTTCTTCCCGGAGTATTCTATCCTTGTCAGGTTTACACTTGCAGGTAAATACCTTCCACAGCTACCATAATATCAACACTTACATCCATTCAATGATTGCCTTTGGGAACAATCAACAACAAAATAGAAGATTCATATACCAATAGTTGTTTAGAAAGTGGATTGAATTAATAGACACAGGTAATTCTTCCTTGGACCCATCTTAGACATTCTCTTAGTCCCTCCCCTCTCTTGTTCATTAATTCATCCTGCATCTCAATCCATATCCCCAACAACTATCATCACATTTTATTATTAAAATTTAGAAATACAATTTTCATATACATCACTTGACCATGGTCATACATTATATCTACATTAAGAATCAATTAAATTGTTGATTATAACAAAGATGTTACAATATCACCAGTTTGGTGCCACATGGTTGCGAATGAAAAGTGTATGATAACCAATTCCTAGAGGTGGCATCTAAATCTTATTAATGGCAAGTGGATCATAGGTATGGTGGGATCATGAGGCATGAAACGAGTTAAACTAAATCATAAAGCAATTTTTAATGAATATGTTGAAATCCAATGGGATCAACATCAAAAAAAATTGATAGCTTGACCTGTAAAAGAGGAAATCAAAATGTTTCCTCGAACATATCAATGGACAATGCATCAAATCACCAAGCTAACAAACTAGGGTATGTTCGACAAACTTATCCGCAAAAGAATAAGTTGGAAAGGTCCACAATAGTAGAACCATTAGACCTCCAATATTCATAATGCAGTCTACTTTTGAAAACTAAGGCAACGAAAGACCAAAATTCCAAGGTTTCCTCCTTTCCACAAAATAGAAGCTATGGGATCATGATTGTTGAGGAGGTTATGAAAATTAAATGGATATGGAATAGCACATGATATCAAGGAGGATTTTTACCACGAGTCTTCAGAAAGGTCACAATTAGTGCGTGAAGGAAGGTTCATAGCTCCAGATCATAGAGATCATTCTACAAAAAAAATTGGATGTGATCTTAGGTTTTGTTGAGGACAGGATAATGAAATCCAAAGGTGCAACTAGAAACAACTACATCAATAGATAAACCATGCATCAGATCTGAGAAGTTTCATGCTACCAAATTGCAAAGAAGAATGGTCACGATGACAATCTATGGGTGACAAACAAAGGGGATAGATTTTAGAAAATTGAACTTTGAAGGGATTGAGTTAGATCATGAGATTAATTAAAATGAGATTTGTTATTTTTTATATGTACATTTTCGTTTAAAGTTTTATTTCTATATGTATTTACTAATTTCTGATTTTATATGGTGTAAGTTTTAATATAAAAGAAAAAAGAAAAATATGAAATGCTATACAGGAAGCCATCACATCGAATAAGATTATGTAGAGGAAGGATCATAACTAGCATGCGAGGAGGATAGCTTGAGAGAAAGAGACGTGATTGAAAATAAAGAGATGAGCTCACAAAGAAAATCAAGGAGGGATCTTGACACATCACAATGTCAGATAAAATTCAGGTGGATGCTAAATTATAAATCCATGGAAACTATAGATTGCAAAGGGGGAGGAAAAACAAGGGAAATTCCCATGCTATCATTGAGCTTTACTTTTATAGTTCATCCTCACATTTTGCATCCAAGAGAGCTTGTATTACGTGCATATTGTCAAGGAATTGTAGAGATAATACATGCCATCGTGGTGGAAGAGCATTGCAATCAAACTACAGTTCGATTGGCCATGCTATCACGGTAGATAAGCTGTAGATTATAGTCACGATGGAGCACAGTGAGACATGACACTGTCATGTAAACAAAGAACATTTTGGAGTCAACACTATCATCACATTTTTTCTTTACATGGCAATTTTAAAAAAAAATCTCTTCGAGGTCGTTGCCTCCTAACTTTGGTAGGGGATCTATAAATTGTATTTACCCCCTAAATTCATTGGCGAAAAATGTGGGGATGGAAACCCCCACACCCCCTCAAAAAATGGGATCCAAACATGTATGAAACAAGACCTCTGAATCAAGAACATAATTAAGCTCCACAACCAACACATAGAACCACCATTTCTTGTTGTGGAAAGAAAGATCGATCGGGACAATGAGAAAACCATATTATTGTGATTTTGGGTAACGTTCTTGAGAATTAATGTTATCTCAGTTTGTGATTTGAAAGGATGGAAAATCCATTGACTATATTTTTGTATATTTTTATTAGAATATGGATTTAGGATTCGAAGGTTGGTAATTAATGAAAAGATATTACCATTGTGGTGTTAAGGCTATTCTTTCACCTTTATGTGAATGTGTTATGTCACATAGTTTTAGCATTTGAAACTGTTTTCATATGGCATTGTAATATATTATTTTCTTTTCATTGATTACATTAGATGTTGATTATAATTTTATACAAGTTATGTTATGCATCTGTATTTAATAATCACTTTAATAATGAATTATTTATTGCTGAAATTAATTTAATTTCCCTCTTGATATCTAATATTTAAATTATATTTACTCTAGATTAAGATACGAAATTAGACATAGCATTAGTTAGGTTTTAATTAGCCATGTTAAACCAAATTTAGGATTAAATTATTGATTTAAATGGAGCGACATTAAGTTGATTTCAAAATCCATTTGGTGGCAACCGGGACAACATATAAGTGGACATCACCACACTGAACAAGTATAGGTCTAATTGGGACCTTGATCGGGTGATGATCCCCTATTGTTAGTAAGATTTTTTCGAGCTATCAACAATTGGCGCTAGAAGGAGGGCCGGATGAAAATATATCCCTATAGAGTAATTTTTTTGAATGATTTTATTTACTCATATCTCCTATCCTTATCCTTGTGTGACAACGTTCTTTTTCTTCTTTTCAAACAACTAGTAACATTTCCAAAAAGGCAGTTCATTCCTTGTTAAAGATTGAATTTGATGGAGAAAGTCATAGGTCTTCTTCTGAACATATTAGTCATGTTATTCTTAACTACAAATATTATAAAATTACTAATGATCTTGTCAAATGAATATTATTCTCCCTCACTTTCAGTGGTTGAGTCAAGCTTTGGTTCGAGTCTCTTTTAGACGATTCTATTCAAGCCTGCGAACAATTCATGTATGAATTTTATAATGCATTTGGGAATTATGACTATGATGAGTTATGTGGTGAATTTTAGGATCTATCAAAAGGATAAGACAAATTTACTAAGGGTTTCTTATCAAGATTCATGTGTATTTGTCATAGGTTTCCTTTGGTTGATAAACCTTCTTAGATTGAACTTTTTGAACATGTCCTACATCTTAATTCTCTTTCTATTAATCAAGATCTGTTACATACTGTTTATTTTATATCATGTTTCGATGTTGATTATGAAGTTATATTTTATTTACATGAGAGTTCTAGTTTCATATAATATTTTTATCTTTCTCCAACTATTTTTCATATTGATAAATAGATATCTTGCATAGAAAGATTGAGTTCCAATCTTCAAGAGACCGTTGTGAAAGGACAAACATAGAATTATTTCTCGTTATTGTTAAGACAATACAAGTTCAAGGGTTGGGCATATTATAATTTTTTTATGCTCCTTTATTTGTAATATTATAGGAAAAATAGAAGGAGAAGGAACCCCCACCTATGAACGAAGAAATATGTCACCTTCTTGAATATTTGACTGTCACTTCTGGAATTTTTGAGTAAGATTCCATCTCTTGTGATCAACATTGTACTTCAGAACACACTTGTTTTTGTTTAACTACAAAGAGTGAAGAAGAATCTCTTAGACTTACACTTCTAGACCAGTCTAATGATTGTCTCATTGAGAGCATTCTTGAACCTTTTACTTTGAAAATTTTGATGATATGCTTCCATTATTTTTTACTTATTGTGAACATAAACCTGATATAGATAGTCCTATGAGTTCCTATGTATTAAAAGAGCATGGGATCAACACTGTAAATTAGAAAAAGATGTTTCTTTAGATGCACATGGTATCAAACATTTTATATCCTGATTAGAAGAAGGTAGGGTTGATTGTGATAAGGTTGATAATATAATATTTCACAAATAAAAATGTTTGAATGATTCATCAATAACTAATCAAAATTTGGGAGAAAATATTTCTATTAAGGAGAATCCTCGTAGAGACGCTTTTCATTATTTGATTTCCAATAGCCATTATTTTTTATATCTTGATATGGCTTATGCTTCTCATGTGCAGATAGTTATACCTGATCCTATAGCTAATCCTTCTAGAGTATTATGTTCGGTATTTTATTTTAATAAGGAGCCAACTGTTAATGATCTATACTTTGGGAATGAGAAGGATGAAATGGTAGCCTTGGAGTCATTTCAATATCTCCCATGTAAACCGTTTAGATGGGAAAATGTTATGCATAACTCTTGTGAAAGTATGTATTTTATAGATTCTTGCATTATCATGGATGTGAAAGATGAAAGGCCTTACCATTGTCATGAACAATTGATTCACACCATTATTTTTACTTATACTTTTCCTATACGGGTGGATCATTTTAATGTTGTACAATTGGACTATCATGATCCTTCTCAGACTCCTGGTTAGTTAAAATATCAACTACAAGATAATGAGATATTTTGGTGTCAATCATTTTTTATGATAAATCCTCATTATCTTATTCAGTTTTCAAAATCAAATGACATCTATAGAAATGAGGCATGCATTCAAGGTAAAATTTTTAACACTTTAACTTATGATTCATATCAAATATGTTCTTCTCCCTTAAATTCTTTTCAACGATTCCATAATATTGAATTTGAAAATTATGATAAAATTGGAATTTGGGTGGAGGATTCTTATGTGAAAACGTTCCAGGTCAATTTTAAAGGAATCATCTTACATATACTGAATATAAATGTTTTAATTCTTTCTATCTTTTATAAAATAATACTCTAATGCCTATTTCTTATTTTCAATGAACATTTGATTGTAGGCTCATAATTACTTGGATGGTTGCATTGGTAGTATGATTTCACGTAGTTTTTGATAACCAATGTAGCATAGAATAGGTTTAGAAGTAGATTAGTTAGCTTTGTTTTGTTTGCTTATTTTATAGTTATATTATCTCTCTTTTGTTTAAATAATGTAGTTATGAAAATGTCAAGTTGAAGATGAACCATCATCGAGATATATTCATGCAAGATTTTCTTTACACTTTCTCTCTCTTGGTTATTAATCATATTTCTCATAGTAACATTGGTTAAACATTTTCTTTTCCAATCCTATCTTAGCCTCTTGATTATCAGTTGACATTATATAAGAAATTGGTTTTGAAATGCTCAATGAAATTGGTCTTTTCCAAATATTGTGAAGCCTGACTTATCTAAGAGAGAAAAATGAAATAAAATTTGAATCTAATTGATGAGGTTCTCGTGATTTGAAGATTGATGTCATAACTATACAATTAGTTTAGGGTTCATTTTTCCTTTTTATTATTAAGCAATTTCCATTTTATGTTTTCTATTTTTTTTTGTGTCTTAATAAAAGAGGTTTGATTAACTGAACATATCATATCTTAGTTTGGACATATTTCTTTGATAATATTATCAATGTGTTAATATGCTTCAAGCCTAAGTTTGGTTACATTGGTTGTTTAACTTCAAAGAGTTTTTTGGAATTTGATTAGTTTAGGATAGTGTACATTTGTTTTGTTTTCTATTAGTTACTTTTCTATTTTTGTTTTATTTTTTTATTTAAAATTTATTCTTGTTTCGTAAGTTTCTTTGAAAATTTGAGTTTATTTTGTTTTTAATAATCTATTCTTTTTATATGTGGAAATTTTTTCCAAGTTCCACAATTGTTATGTTTACTTTGTTACTATCACAAATGGGGTTGATCTAATAATTGAAAACATCTACATTAAATTTCAAATATATGGCATTTATTAGTGACTATGGTGGAACATTAACACTTATCTTAAATGACATTGTCTAACTGTTATATTTTTTTTTTTCTTTTTTTGTTGGAATCCACCGACACAAATCTACACGAAATCACATTTTTTTGTTGTTTAAATTTCATTTATGAATGCATAAATGGATTCAGCGTGTTGAAAACCCCCTGGGGCACTCGAATTATATAGAATTAACCACTCAAATATGCATATAAAACAATTTCCTGTCAGATTTCGGGAAAATATCCCCAGAAAATATCCCTTGAAAAGGGCCAAAATGTATAACGTTTAGACTACAAAATTTTGAATTATGATGGTACTCTTTAAGTAGAGGAAATAGTCTATATTTATCTTTTATTTGAATCCCACCACATTAAATTGATATTCTACATTGATAGTTTAAGGGAAAGGTTCAGTTTTTTTTTTAAAGTATGACATCTATTCTTTAAACTAAGATTATCTCTTGTACCACCCTGCTTCTTTTACCCAATTGCATAAGAAATTATTTCAAATAAATCAAAAGCCCGATAAAATAAGGAAGTTGAAATCACTGTAAAGTGTGGGAAGTACAAGTAAACTCGTTAGAGCTACAGATGCTCACTGGCAATGGGACCATGCTTGTATGATACCAAGACATCTTTGTCGAGGTTATGGATGCTTGTTGGAAGTGAAGCAATGTCAGGAAACATAGATAATTTATATACTTATATAGGTGTCTACTTCTCATAAAACTCCATAGTTTTACCTTTACCATTCAATAGTGTGAGGATATCATAAATTAAATTATCCTTTTTAAGGATTCATTKTTTAAATATAGAAAAGATATTAAGTACTTAAATATTTTGGATTTACACTATTAAATTTGTCTTATGTGGGACCCACAAGATCTTACAATGTTTAAATATTTTTTGAAACCTCTCATCTAGTTTTTAATAAACTCAAACCCCATTATATTAACAACATAGATAATTAGTTCACTTAGTTAGTTTCCATTTGTTGAGCCCTCGACAACTCCCTTTAATTTTTAGCACAAATAAATAGGCCCCAATAAATTTTGAAATTATTGCATTTTACTTGTCACTTGATTATTGAATATATGAAACCAATGTATTGAACATGGGAAAGCAAGCACAGCTGGAAGCAAATAAGGAAAACATGCACAGAGCCCTTTGTCTTTACCTCCCCTACCTTTCACCTTCCTACAACCACTTATCTCATTCATTCACATTCTAATCTTCACTTATCCCTGATTCATCATCATGCACCTGTTCCATTTTCATCCTCCCCACGAACGATTACTTTTATTATGCCCGTTATGCATTCCTTGGTGAGCCATGCAGTGCTACTCATCTGATTGTCATTCCTCCCTGATCCTGAATGTGTCTCATTACATTGTTGAATATATCTGGAGGGCAGATGGCCACATATAAAAATGGCCAGGACAATATGCCGAATTATTGAGGAGGCCATATGACAGATGTGTCCAGCCTAAAGTACTAAAGAAAAGAGGCTTTTTTTCCCAGCAGATGAAGAGATAGAGGAGAACGCTAGCAGAGCTCATCAAATTTTACATATTGTTGTCTTATTCAAATATATGTTATTTTTATAGTAAGAAGTCCAACTGTTTTGAGTTGTGACAATTTTTGTATAAATACATAGATTCAATATTCATTCAAGGTTGCTTATTGACGGGTGTAATAGATAAAACTCTCCTTTTTGAGTATTAATACAAGTGCAGACAGAGATTCTAATTTTCATTCAGTTTGAGTTGTGTGTTTCTTCTGTATTTCCATATCCATGAATTTCTTTATGTAATTCCTTAATAACTGATTGATTGCAATTTAGTATCACAACTACTGTAGTCAAATTATATCATCATTTCATTAAGTAAGCAATTTTTCCTCTGTGTTTACTATAAGTAAAAAAAGACCTGCAAGTTATTTGAATTACTGCATCTCATATCCTGTTCAAGGGTGCACTCTTTACTTCCTTCTACTGCAAACAAGGCGAGACTCATCTACCATTGATGCCTAGATTTCTTTAATGGTTTTGTAATTTTCTCCCACACCATTTGATATCATAATTGTGACTCAGATAATGAAATACGACCTATGTATTGTCCTATCATTAATTTTATTTATGGATTATTTGTTATATAACTAAGGGTATAAAAATCACTCTTTTAAAACATTCTCTTTAAACATTCATGATGTCTGACATTACTCTTTGAGCCTTAACTTTAATCTCAGGAACAACATATTTTTGGCGTCACTGTCAGGGACGAAGAAACAAAGTATTTTCCCTGGGAAAACGACAAGGTAAGTTTCTATATTTGATGGTGAACAAAGATTGAATACATAATTAAGGCTTATTTTTATTTTTCACCCAGCGACTCCACTGTAGACAAAAATGGCATTCGGTCGAAATAATACTAGAAAAAATCTAGACGATAAGCAGACCACACCAGTGTTAGATCCTGAAAAGTTGTTGAAACCAAAGGGATACCTCAAATCTATTGTTGCATCAACAGGTAAAGTATATCAACCCAAAGTGACACAAGTAAATTCTAAGGTTCCAATTGAAGAGATAACCCCCAATGAAAGCCTTAAATAGATTCATTCTGCAGAGGCATCAACTAGTGAACCTGTGGCTAAAACCAAAACTCCAATGGTGAGCGTTCCCAAGATTAAGGTTGATATTGACTTGATAGGTAATTTTACCAACGAAAACAAAGAATTCCATTCAATACATGTCATCGTTGACACTCTGTGGGGTATCTCCTTTCCCGAAGTGAAGGTTTCAGTTTTGTGGAACTCTGAAGAGTACCCCTTTTACCCCGATTCATTCCTGATCGTATCTCCTGTATATACATCTTGTAAATCTAAGGAAACCAACTTGTTTTTTCCTTTTCCTCCTCATATATATTTTCCGTCTCCTAACGCTCTTTTTCTGGAACTTCTTTCACCACATCTTGAAGTAGTCAAAAGGTCACCCTTTCACTCTCTCGAGGTTTTTGAAAATCCCCTTTTTATCTCCCGAAGTTCGTCTCCTAGACTTTCAATGGTTGGTGCTTGTGGCACAGGAGGTGGAGGAGCAGGTGGAAAAGGTCAAGGACAAGCTCTGCCTCCTAGAATATTTTCCAAGGTATCTTCCAGATATGCTCCCTTGGTCCTCCCTACCATCCTCCATGATTTTGCCCGAAAATTATATGAAAAACCTACCAAAATTTATGGGATAAGGAGACCTAACCGCGACTGAACACATAGCCTTTTTTTATCATCTTGTTGATATCCTTGGCATCGAACATGAGGATGTTTACTCAAGGGTGTTAGTAAAAACCTTTGAAGGACAAGTGAGAACCTGGTTCAGAGGACTCCCTATAGGTTCCATACAGTCATATGATGAACTAGAAAATGTTTTCCTAAGACAGTGGGGCGAGAAAAAAGACCATATCTACTACTTAACTGAATTTGGGGCTTTAAGGAAAAGGAATTTAGAAACAATCCTTGAATTTACTCATAGGTTCAACAAACTGTATAAAAAAATCCCAGCGAAAGTCAAACCTTCTCAACCTGTGACAAAGGTAGCTTTCGCAGGGGATTTTGAACCTGACTTTTCCCTCCTCTTAAGATAAAGAAGATCTGCCACTCTAGCAGGAATGCGAAATGATGTCATAGAAATTGAATCTAATATGATGGCATCCGGGAAATTAAAAACCAAGGTTGAGATAGGAACTAGAGAACCTAGGTGTTTCAAGTAACAGGCAAGACCATCTGGATCTGGGAAGTCCGCAGAAGAGAAAATGGATGAGATGGCCAAGATAATTAAAGATTTATCGAACAAGATATCCATAATGGAATTAGATCAAGCCAAACCCTATACTTACATTAGGAAACATTTCAGACAAACCCTAACCCCCAGATGCAACAGAGACAAATAAAAAATGAAGATCAAAAGATCCAAGCCCCGTTTAAAATTGAATATTTTATGCAGAGGGATGATATGCAAAATTATGAGGAGTTAGAAGAGGATCTGAACAACCTTAGCGATGACGATCTTGAGCCACATTTAACCAGGCAAGATTATGAGAAGTCTTTAGACCTGGAATCCCTGTTTAATAATGAGGAAAGCATTAATAATATGGGAGACTCTAACTATCAAGGGATCGCCAATTCAATAATGAATGAACTCCAAAAAAATTACGACTTAAGGCCCAGAGAAACAAATCCTATGAATGTTCCACCAAAAAATATTTTGCCATAAATTAAAACGAATGAGGCAACAGTTACTAAACCACCAACTGAAACACAAGCTGCCTGAATAAAACCAGTTGAAACAAAAACAACGCAAACTAAAAAAATGGAGAATACAGAAGAAAAAATTCCAACCAGAGAAATTGAAAAAACAATTGGAGGTTTCAGTTTGGAAAGCGAACTTAATAAAATTAAAATTCCCACGCCTCTAATTGAACTTGCAAAAACCCCAATTTATAAAAACAAAATTGCTAAAGTGATAAATTTTTCTGATGCTGAATGTCATGCAGATTTTATTAATATGCAGGATGAAAGACCTACGATCATGTTTGGTCCACACATCGAAAACACTAAGGATTATGTCACTCCATTTTATATTACACTAATTGTGCATGACCATTTACTCCACAATTGTATGTTATATTCTGGGGCCTCTCATAATTTAATGCCTAAAATTATCATGGAGAAGTTAGGCCTCGAAATTACTAGACCTTATCAATACTTGTACTCATTTGATTCTAGAAAATTTAAGTGTCTAGGCATGATTAATTATTTGGTAGTAAATCTTGCTCAGATCCCTGTAAAAAGTATCCTTATGGATGTGGTCATTGCTGACATCCCTGCCAAGTACGAAATGATTCTATCCAGGTCTTGGGGTGCTAAATTAGGAGGATCGATTCAGTTGGACATGACTTACGCTACAATCCTGATTTTCGATGGACAATTCACATGAACAGAGAAACTAGACTGGCGTATATTGTAAATGACCCCCAAAACCCCAATAATTACCTGTTCTATGTTGTTGATAAAAACTTAGGGAATTGTATATTATCTATAGATGACAATTTTGAAGAATGTACAGAAGAAGAAAATAAAAAAATAGAAATGACAAATAAAAATGTAAATAGTAGAGAAGGAATGTGGAAAATGTTCTTCAATGGTGCCTCCTCCTGCAAAGGAGCAGGAGCTTAAGTTTTATTCGTGGTACCAGGTGATGAGTATTTTATTCCCTTCTCTTATAGGTTACAATGGGATATCAATTATACGAATAATGTCCGTGAATATGAAGCTCTGGTTTTAGGATTAGAAGCTGCTAGGAAGTTAAAAATTGAGCATCTAATAGTCTATGGTGATGCAGAGCTTATTGTAAACCAAGTGAAGTAGCAGTATCAAGATAAACACCCAAGGTTGATATCATACAGGAATTGCACCTAGGATCTTATAGAAAAGTTCTTCTCGTCTTTCAACATACACTCTATTCCCAGAATAGAGAACCAACAAGATGATTCCTTGGCCAAGGCTGTTGCGACCTTTGTACCACCCACTGTCTTGAAACTGAAATATCACATCAAGATGAGACACATACCGTCGATCCCAAACAACATCCAACACTAGAAAGTGTTCGAGGATGATGAACAAATTAAACATTTTATGGAGATGATTGATGAGTTCTCTGAAACTCACATAGATTAGGAAAACCAAAATGATCCTGCTTGGATTATGCAATAAGGAGAAACCCCAGAAAAATTCCAGGACAAGATAGAAAATCATTGTATGCGTGTTCTTAAGAACAACCAGATTCTCAGAGGCCTGATCCCTTTAGAAAGATTGTTTGACCAACATGACATACCTTTAAAGTCTACCTTACATCCTCAACCTTAAGAAGTTGAAGACTGTAATGTAGGAACTAGCAAAGATCCAAAAATGGTCAAGAAATCAAAATACCTTTCGGCCCAAATGAAAAGTAAGTACGCTGAGTTGCTTAGACAATACAAGGATGTTTTTTCTTGGTCTTATGATGATCTAAAAACTTATGATACCTCTGTTATTGAGCATAAGATTCCTCTAAAACATGGTATTAAACCTTCCATACAGAAACTCAGACAGATAAACCCTATTCTCCTACCAGTGATAGAAAGGGAAGTCAAGAAACTTGTCGATGAAAAAATTATCGATCCACTCAGGTATTCCGAATGGGTAGAGAATTTAGTCCCCATCAGAAAGAAAAGTGGTGAAATAAGGCTCTGTGTAGATTTCAGAAACTTAAATCGGTCATCCCTCAAAGACAACTACTCGCTCTCGAAAATGGATCATGTTCTAGAAAAGGTAGTTGGGGCTAACAGGATGTCCATGATTGATGGTATTTCTAGATACAATCAAATTGTTGTCCATGAAGACAACAGAGAAAAGATTGTGTTTACCACTCCGTGGGGAACTTTTATGTACAATAAAATGCCATTTGGTTTGATGAATGCAGGGGATACTTTCTAGAGAGCGATGGACTTCGCGTTCGTCGGGGAGAAAGACAAATTTGTCATTATTTATCTTGATGATTTGATGTTTTTTTCTAACTTTGATGCAGAACATCTGTTACACCTCAAGCAGACCTTCGAAAAATGTAGAAAGTTCGGTTTGTCTCTTAATCCTAAGAAATCGCATTTCGCTATGCAAGAAGGTAAGCTATTGGGGCATATAGTTTCAAAAGAAGGAATCAAGTTTGACCCTAAACGAGTTGAGGCTATAGACACAATAAATATTCCTAGGAACAGAAAAGAAATTCAATCTTTTTTAGGAAAGATCCACTTTTTGAGAAGATTCATTCCCAATTTTGCTGAAATAATAAAAATGATTACATATATGTTGAAGAAATACAGCAAATTGAAATGGACCACTGAAGCTAAAGAATCATTCGAGTGCATCAATAAGGCTATAGGGGAAGCACTGTTGTTAGAAAGTCTAGACTATATAAAGGAATTCATGATCTTTTTGTTCTCTTCCGAACATACTATTGCAGCGGTACTCCTGCAAAAGAACGAGGAGGGATTCTAGAAACCAATAGCTTTCTTCAGCAAAAGCCTTAGGGATGTAGAATTAAGGTACAATATACTGGAGAAACAAGCATACACAATGGTGAAGGCTCTCAAGGCTTTCAGAACATATGTATTGCATTCCAAGATAGTCGCCTACATGCCAACTAATTCTATCAAAGACATTTTAGTTTAGTCGGACAATGATGGGAGAAGAGGATAATGGTTGGCTAAAATTCAAGAATTTCATCTAGAAGTGAAACTGGCCAAGCTATTCAAAGGTCAAGGCCTGGAAAAACTGTTAGCCGAATCAAATTTCCAGGTGCTCAGGATAAATCACCTAGAATCACATGAATATATCCTAGATATCAAGGAGCTTGATGATCAAACCCCTACGATTCAAATTGAAGATAAGTTTTCTTCCTCTTCTTGGTATTGTGATATTGTTTCATACCTCCTTACCCTTCAGTGCCTGAATGACATGACTCCGTCCAAAGAGAGAAATTTGAAGCTACACATAGTTAAATATTGTATTATTGATGGCCAACTATACTAGAAGGATCCTCTAGGTTTCTTATTATGTTGCTTAACAAAACCTGAAACAAAAAGAGTCATAAAAAAAATTCATGAAGGAGTGTGTGGAGGACACCACGCCTGGAGGGAAACGGCCTACAATATTTTAAGAGATGGATATTATTGGAAAAATTTATTTACTAATGTGAATTCCAAGGTTAGAGCCTGCAACTCTTTCCAACTGTTCTCTGGTAAGCAAAATCTCCATGCACTACCTTTAATCCTGGTCAAAGAAGAAGCTCCCTTTCAACAATGGGGTTTATATTTCATTGGAGAGATCCATCCACGGTCAAGCACTCAACATAGATGGATTTTAACCGCCACCTATTACTTCACGAAATGGGTAGAAGCTATTCCAAATCAGAATGCTACGGATTCGGTAGTAATAAATTTCTTGGAAGAGAACATCCTATCAAGATTTGGCTGTCCTCAGAAAATAGTCACTGACAACGCCCAAGATTTCAAATCTATGGAAATGATCAATTTCTGCCAAAAATACAACATTGTGTTAGGACATTCTACAACCTATTATCCTCAGGGGAATGGGTTAGCCGAATCATTTAACAAAATCCCAATGACTATAATAAAAAAGGTGTTGACAGAAAATAAGAAGGCTTGCCACATCCACCTAAAATATGCCTTATGGGCGAATTGGATCGACACCAAGAAATCAATAGGTATGTCCCCTTTTCAATTGGTTTATGGTACTGACATTGTACTTCCTATCAATCTCTCTCTTTCTGTGATGAATCTGTGGCAGGATAAAAATGAAGATCCAAACGACGTTACAAGAAGGATAAATCAAATAATCGAAGTCCAACAAAATAAGGCCAAAGTAGATGACAAACTTCAAAAGTACCAAGATAATATGAAGGCCCTTTTCGATAAAAAGGCTAAGGACGAGGAGTTTCTTTTGGGTGATCTAATTTAAAGTGGGATGCTAGAAAGGAGGATGTAGGGAAACATGGCAAGTTCAAACATCTCTAGTTCAAACCTTTCAGAATTGCAGCTGCTGAGGGGATAAATTCCTTCTTACTGGANCGCTCCTATCAACAAGTGTTACCTAATTTTTTTTATGCAGTAGTTATATTTCCGATTTCCATTGTATACATCGATTTGAATCGACGGTTGTTTCCATTTTAAAAAAAATGCAGTTTTTCTTTTCTGCTATAAATTATCCAAGGCATTTTATAGTTCATTGTAAATAAACCATATTTACTTGATATCACCGAAACAAAATATAAAAGCACTTGT
>SNQJ01S0025541.1:29651-63970 GCA_010110895.2 Picea sitchensis
TTTTACTGCTATGAAAACTGGTCTAATCGAATAAAAAATAAATCCATTCAATAAAACTTCAATTCTAGTGCCATGAAAGATTAACACTATCCCTTCGAGAAGCTTCTCTATAGTTAGTCGCCATAGCAGATGAAGCAAAGTGAAGCGGGTGTCCTTAACTCGATTGTGGGTTCCGGTCATCTGAGGGCTTAGCGGCGAAGTCGACTTTTGACGTTTCAGCTGACCCTCCCATGACCCTAACCTACAATCGGGTACGGTCGGGGGAAGAGGAAAGTATTTCTTTCGTCGTCTCGACTTCAATAGGGGTGTCGTTGCCTCGACCTTCAATTTGACTTTCTCTATCTACTGCGGCACGATCTGCATCACCGCCTTCGCCATTCTAGAGAAAAAACAAAATCCAAACGTCATGACATTTTAATCTCTTTGTATAACAAAGGTCATAAAATGAAACTTGGCCATAAAATGAAACCCACGACTGCACATGGTCATAAATGGTTGGGTTCCATATTCACATCTCTCCACTCTGTAACAAAACCCTAATTTTTGTTAATCACTCAGACGTGGTAATCATCTAGTCACCATAATAAATTTTAAATATGATGAAGTAAAAGTAAAAACATAAACATGTAAATGGATGCCTTTATAATAGTGAGGAAGTTAGTGGTTGAAATCACAACCATTGATGTATTGGGACGATTAAGAATATTCTATCAATATTTAATCTTGTCCATACAAAACTGATTAAGCACTAAAAACCTATTAAATGTGCCCATTGTCAATAGGTGTACGCCTTTCTGCATAATAAGTGTAATTGACCGTTAGGTTTAAGCTATAATGGTGTGTACATCACATTTGGTCATCGAATAAGGATTAAGTTGTACATCATATATTACTGGCAATAAGGGTGTTTTATAAAAGTTTTAAGTTTTGGTTTCTTTTTAGAGATATTGTTATTTAATTTTGTTCTAAAACTGATGAGAAGTTGTTAGATCTGCATATTAAATATTAGAGTGATTAAGTTTATATAATCTCAGTGTATGAGGGGTTTGAGTTTTCAGCAGGTTGGATGTACTTATACATTCAAAAATATAATTTAAACAAAAAAAAATTGATTCACTCAAATTTATAACCTGATTCCAGTCAAAAGTAACAAAAGTTTAAACTTTTAGACAACACCAACACTCAGTGATGAATGTATTATTGAAATGTGTATTGTTGGATCTAAAATAACTTTAAATTTAATGATGTACATGTCAACATATATATTATTTTTAATATGTTTTTCTATTAATGCCCCCACCCCCCGCCACCCACCCACTCACCCACCCACATATGTGGGTGGGTGTGTGGTGGGGGCATTAATAGAAAAACATATGTGGGTGGGTGGGTGCGGGGGCATTAATAGAAAAAACATATTAAAGTGGGTGGGTGGGCATTAATAGAAAAACATATTTAATATGTTTCTCTATTAATACCCCCAACATATATAATATTTTTATAACAAAATGTTTATCTTTGTGTCTATAGTAAAAAGCTTATAATATGAAGCACTCAAATCACTCCATTTGAAATGAAGGTGATTTTTTTAGATGAATCATAATTTTCACATTTGAATCGTTGTAAAATTGAAAAAATTTTAAAATAAAATTTCATTGACAAAGTTCCCGACACAAAAGTGAAAATCTAACTTCAAGATAATTTTAACCAAATTTAAAATCAAATTTGCCCCGCTCTAATGTGCATTAATTAAAGTGAAAACCCGTCCAAACGTAATGGTTGGGCCACGGTCGGTCTCTAGCCTACGCATTGATTAAAATGAAAATGCCTACAAACTTACTGCTTGAGAGCCACGCATTAACTAAAGTCGGTCTCGGGCGATGGTCGGTCTCCGTCTACGCATTAACTGAAGTGAAAAACGCCTCGAAACTTAATGATCGAGAGTGGCTAAGGGCGAATTCCGGAGGGCGAGGGGAGTGCATAAAAATTATGTTACAGCTAATAATTTTAGTAAAATATTTGGTTCTACTTATGCTTTTGTTTGATCGAAGATTTAAGTCATAGTAATTTTATTTTTAATGTCTGTGAACCTCTGAATCGATGTAGAATTTCATAAAATCTTAAACGAATAGAAAGGTATTTAGATTTTTGTTTCGTTAAATTTGAACGACGGAAAATGCATTTAGAATTTTTTTTCTTGGTCAAACTTCAACAAAGATGAAATTTTCGTAAACGTTTTAGATAATCTTTATACAATGTCATTATGGAGGAGCTGAAATCGCCATCGCCATCGCCAGGTTCATTGAATCAGAGGACAATCCACATAGCAGTCTATAATTAATCAAAATCAACCAAATCAGTATATAATTAAACTCAATCAAATCAGTATATAATTAAAATCGATCTAATCATCACAAAAGGTTAAAAAATCAATAAACATTTATATACAATCAAAATATATCCAAATCATAAACATATAATCATCACAAAAGGTTAAAAAATCAATAAAAAATTATATACAACCAAATATTACAATCCTAAATTTCACCTATATAAAGTCACTGGGATAATAAGTATATCAAAAATATATATTTTTCATACAATTATTTTCAATATCAAAATAAGCTTTCCAACCTTTGTTAATCCTTCTTTCAACACTATAGTACCAATTTGGAAGATATTTATATGAAGAGAAATCTTCCAAATTGTTGTTATAGTAAATAAACTTTGGGTATGTGACCCATCTAGACTTGATTATCATTACTTCTGTTCTACCATTATTCATAGTCATCTCGGAGTTAGTACATAGATCTTTAAGAATTTTAAGCTACTTTTTGAGGTCACAAGGGTTCATTACTAGAATAACAATGCCATCACGAGGAGGATAATAACTAGCCCTATACGGTCCATGCTTGCACACTCTACATTCTCTAAAAAATATTCTAACTTGTTTATATAAATACCAAAAAGAGAAGGTGGCAAAGGAAATCCTTGTTGAACCCTTATATCACAATTATTTCTTCCCACCAACCCTTGTTGCTCCTAAATTTTGCAATGACTCTCTCATATAACTTTATCACTACAACTCTGGACTCAAAGAGAACCCCGATCTCTTCTAGTCTCTTCCAAAAGGTATTTTGAGGAACTGTATCAAAAACTTTTCCGAAGTCAACAAAGCAACATATGAGATTACCTTCATTATTTTGGCACTCTTCAACTATGATATTAAGAGTAATGATATGATCTAAAGTCTAGTGATAAATTTGGAAACCAACACGTCCTTTAGCTTTCTTATCATGGTGTCTAGCCACAAGCTAATCTTCTTTTCTAAAATTATACGATAAAACTTAGTCATAAGAGGACTAATCGTGACCAGTCCTATAATTTGAGGGGTTATTTTTGTTGCCACTTTTCAAAAAAGGGACAATAAAGATGATCAACAATTCATATATGAAAAACACACAGAAAACTAAATGTGCAATGAAGAACATACATTAGATAGCGCGGAGCAGAGAAAATAGAATATACATGAAAATGAAGAAGAAGAATTAGAATACAAAAGAGAGGAGCACCTTCTATAAGCAATGAAACGTTTTCCTTCTTGTTATTAGCTGGTTACAATAGAAGTTGCAGTAACTAACTAAATGCTTACAACAGTAATTGCTAAAAGCACATTAAATGCTTGCAGCGGAAAGTGTTGAAGCGAACTACTGTCTACAATAGAAATATTTGAAACTAACTACAACACTAACTATAATACTAATTAAGGAGTGACCCCTCATCTTGTGTGGCCAAGGAAGTGGGGCGCACTTCCTAGTGGCCCAATTCCTCCTTGTTTACATCCCGAAGTGTCCCTGCTTCCGCGATCAAATGAGGGAAATTGTGTTGCAAATGATGTTGGCGTTTGAATTGGTACTAATCCAGCAAGAGCCATACATGATATCCTAACTGAAAGAACAATTGTGTGCACTTCTTATCGTGCCTTTGTTTCACACGGTATTGGGATGCTCGTAAGGAAACTACTTTCTGAGTATAGTCTTGAGTCAACATATGGATAAAACGTTGAGTTGATTGATGTTCCTATTGGTGATGTGTCGATCCAAAAGGAGCAAGGTTCTCTGAATCGAATGTCATCAAATGACCTCCTTGTTTATATACCTCCCCACTGGAGAAATGAAATGCATCCTTCTTAATCTCAAAGGGATGATTCATATCCAGAAAATGGAGAACCTATGCAGAGTATAATGCAGGCAGAAGCTAAGCGAAGTGGTGCCCAACCTTTCACAAAAAAATCTTGAGGTCATGGGAATTATAGTATGCTGGCCATTGTGCCAAAGCCTATACCCGAGATGGATGTGATCGACCCCCTGTTGTGTCCAGTATAAGTTCCAAATGTGGAATTGATGTGTGTCCCACACAAGATTTCTTTACCTGAAGTGTATGTGCTCGCAGTAACCGAAGGATGTTGCAGACGTGTTGAAGATGTTCTTCCCAAGAATTATTGAAGACCAAGATTTCATCAAGATAAATGATCATGCATTTACCCAAATGAATTTCTACATTCATGCAAATGTCATGGAAGCCAACTGTCAAATCCATCTGTGTGAAGGAATAATCCCCTTGTAAGTGGTCCATCAATTCCTTAATCCAGGGTAGGAGGTGGTGGGTTTTAACGTTGGCTTTATTAAGGGCACGATAGTGGGTCACTAGGTGCCATTCTTAATCATCCTTGTTTGGGATAACAAAGGCAAGTGATGCACATGGAGACAATGAAGGTGGAATATGGCCTAAGTTCAAAAGTTGATCAATTGGGTGTTACATCTCAGTGGCTTCTCAGGGAGTGATGTGATAGGATAGGGTGTCAGGAAAAGAAGCACCAAGAATTAGATCAAGTGTGAGCTCAATAGAGCGAGCAAGGGAAATTTCACGGGTTGTGTGAAGACATATGTAAATTATTGGAAGGGGGAATCCATGGCAGGATGTACAGGGTTATTCTGATAATCTAGTTTAATGGGGTGAAATAAGCACAAAGAGACGCATTGGTTCATATTGACTTGATTAACGAACGTGAATGGTCAATAATAGGATGGGTGGATTTAAAAGCAGAAGAGGTAAGCACATAGGTGCAACCCTTATGTTGCAAGTGGTATTGATGAGATTTAGCATGATAGATAACGTGTTGGGCCTATTGGTAGTGAATGCAAAGTAACAAATCGACACAATCAAGAGGAGAGACATCACACCCCATAGTATTCGGGAAAGGGTCAATCACAAAGGTAATTTCACAATGACGGAAGACAGTGAGACGAGGGCCTTTCTTTTGTACCCATCTGAGCTAGTATTGGGTCAGGTGCAGAGTCGTGGGGAGGTTTAGGCATGTGACCAAGTTTTAGGCCACAAGGTTCTTTTGGCTTCTATTGTCCAAGATGAGAGTAGCCAAATCATGCTTAATATGACAATTATGTGTAAACAAGGGTAAATTAGAGATGTTGAGTTCATTAGTGGTCATCAGTATTAGAGAAGGGTCCACTTCGGTAGGATTTTCGAGAGAGACTACTTTAGGATGGTTAGGGGAATCTGACTGAGTGACCTCTACAAATAGAGTATGGTTGGTGCAAATATTCTTAAGCACCCGACAGTCTACAGATGCATGCGAGTTAGTCTTATGAAAGGTACATGAGGGTGTATTTTTGGGTATGGATGGGGATGCAAGGGAAACCAGGGAATGCTCAATATGTGAAGGAATAACAGTAAAAGGACCATATCAGGTTGGGGGAGAGAAGATTTAAGGAGCCACTTTATGCTCCAAAGCTAAGGCCCAAAGAAATTCGTTTTCCAAGGAAGGAGACTCAAACAAATCGACTTCAGGAAGGAAAACTGTTAATAAACCATAATTAAATTTGACAATCAATACCTCTTCTGGATCAGAAATATGTAGTTGGATGCACAACTTGTAGAAGACATCTATGTAGCTCTGTACTGGATGATGGGTGATTTGTCAGAGCTGCAACCATTTGGAAATGAGGTTATGTCAATATCCTAGGGGATAGAAGTGGTCTTTGAGTGCATGGAAATATCTGTCCCATGTCATAACTTATGGTGTCTGTGTCTTGACCAGGTTGCCTATGTCCATGACCTAGGAAGAATTATCCAGCTGAGTGTCCCACCATGTCTGCGCAATTCCCTTGAGTTTCATATTGGCGATATGAATATTTATGTATTCTATCATCTCAGGGAATGTACATAAGTATGTGGAAAGACTAAGAAGCTAAGAGTCAACATTCTCACCATTCATTTGGCCCATAGGATTTGGTAATTAGAAGCGCGTATCAAGATGCATGGGTGTTGGAGATCTTCTTTTTTGCAGATGGAGTATCTCATGGAGAGCCATTGTTAAATACTGAATTGGAGTTGTGGTAGTGGATGCATAACCATCTGTAGATGGCTCTCTTCATGGAGATATAATTTTCATTCACCACAGATGCCAATCTATCACTAGATGATGTGTTGAGAATCATTGAAGTCTTGAGGGACCTGAGAAGGCACTCGGTACCCTAAAGAGGGAGTGTGGATAATGGTGAAAAATGAACTTACTGGAAGCCCTAAGGAGGGCAAATTGGAAGTCCTAAGAAGGACGTCTGTCTTTAAGAAAAACAAATTGTTGGATGGCCTCTCTATTGAATTCTGTGGTTGAGCATAAAATGACTTGAATTACTGCTCTAATACCAATTGACTTACAATTTATATCTGAAAAGAACATAGAAAACTAAATGCGCAATGAAGAATATAAATTAGATAGCGTGGAGTAGACAAAATAGAATAGACATGAAAATGGAGAAGAAGAATTAGAACAAAAAATAACCATCACATTTTATTGAGTGAGAGAGGAGTGCCTTCTATAAACAAGGAGACTTTTTCCTTCTGATTATTAGTTGATTACAATAGAAGTTGCAACAACTAACTAAATTCTTACAAAAGTAATTGTTAAAAGTGCACTAAATGCTTGCAACGGAAAGTGATGAAGCGAACTACTCTCTACAATAGAAATATATGAAACTAACTAGAACACTAAATAAAATACTAATTAAGGATTTCTCCCTCATCCTAAGTGGCCAAGGAAGTGGGGTGCACTTCTTCGTGACCCAAAATCTCTCTATCCAAAGTTTAGGAAAACCCTACTTAGCAATGATTGGATATCAATATTGGATTTTGATAATCTTATTTATGATGACAACTATTTTCATCCTATACATGTGGCATTGATGGTATGCCATAAACAACATAGGGATTTTAATATGCAATGTCAATGATTGGTTTGTATTTACAAAAACAACACAACCATCCTAAAAAGAAAAAGAACATTGTAAAGAATATTTATCACTTCAAGAGAATGTTAAAATAATTAATAATCAACTATTAATCTTAATATGTTAGGATTTGATATTATGTGAATACCAAGTACCCCAATTCATTGTACTATGTTCATGGTACTATTGTTAAAAGTACATTGTTGAATATAATTTGTTGTTGACCTAGTATTTTGATAATATGATTTCATTCAGTCTCGACAATTGATGGTGTCTTATTATTATTCTATTTCACCCAATGCATTTATTTTTATGTGTTAGTCAAGAAGTTTTAAAGTCAAAGAGTTCTAATAAAAAAATTATTTTTTTACGTGAGAAATTGATAAAGAGAGAAGATTCTATACGGGGTCTTGAAAAAACAATCCTCATCGCAAAATTCAACAAATTGGTGATCTTACAGTTCAATTTAATTTGGCCTACTAGCTGGGAATTCATAGATGGTTAATGTTGATTTTCTTGATGGAGGTATATATTGATTCATATGTGGATACATGCCTGTGTTGACATGGGAAATATTCCCTTGAATAGACAAGGGTACTCCTCGATATGAAATCCCAATTAGATTTCACATTGTTTGGAATAGGAGCCCCATCCGGATTATGGCCCAACTTCCATTACTAGAATGAATGGGTATGAGTGGTTTTTGGAATGAAAAAATATGAAAGATGCAGATATGAACTAAACTAAACACATAAATTATTTCTAATCTACCCTTTCGTAGCCAAGAGTGTACTATCTAAAGAATGAATAGATAGTAAAATCACTAATTCTTGCATATATTATTAAACCATTAGTTTCCAAAGAAACAAGGATTGGTAATATATGAACAAACACATGCACATAGTAGTATGCAACAATAATTCATTCAAATATATCTATTCATCATCTCAGAACAATGATATTGGAAAATGAATGCACTACAAAGCTACAACATTCACACAAGAGTAGTCTATAAAATGAGCAATGTAACCATACAACATTTCACAGTGATCATGAATCAATTGGAAAATGTTCACAACAAAACATCACCAGAACCATATTTCCCCTCCTCCAAAATGGCCTTGAGGGATTCTTGCTATTAAGATTTCAAAAATAGTTCTCAAAATTAAAAAATATAAGAGCTCCTTCAAAGTGGGTTCTCTTCGTCATATATAAATGAATTTGTAACTGTTTCTTGAGACTTATTGAATTCCCCAATGATAGTTACAACCCTTGGTTTTCCCTATCTCATGTCTTTCCTACTTTGAAAAATAATAATTTAGAATTTAGAATTCATATTATGTTTCTCCTTTCCTTTGTCCCTAATATAGGCTACCCACACTTCATGATAAGTGGAGATCAATATCACCCTAGTGAACAACATGATTTCTAGAGTGACTTCAGAGATTACTGAACTGGGACAAAGTATTCATATACCTTTTTAGTGCGAGCCAGAAAGAGTCAATTAAATTATAATCCTTAGAAGGTATTACCAAATGTTCACTCATCATGGCGCTGATCATATTTGAGGGATCCCTGCAGCTAGTTCTCCAGAATGCATGGCTTCTTCCAGCTCTATTTCAAATTAATTATCTCACTCGGGTTTTCCTAGATCACTGATTTTAGGCAAGTTGCACTTGGTTTCAGTCTAGTGGTTATTGTGTGTAACCTTATGCATATATTGAGGGAGTTTTTAAATTCTCTCTCTAGTCTCTCCCTCATTATTTGGTAGTTTGTAAGAGATGCATAATGTAACTGGATTTATTTTCCAAACATCCTTGGGAGGTTTGTAGGGGCAGTAGGGTTTTCCTCTGCCCATTTCCTCATCTCATCCACAACCATTCTTATACCAATGAATTCAATATTCCTTATTTTAGAAATGTCTAGAAATGAGGTTAACTATTCTTTGGAAACCCTGTATATTGATATATAGTTGCTTGGTTGAGTCTTGGAACTCTTTTTTAACCTCACTGGTACGTATTCTAAATTCAGTGATGTTGGTCTTATCTCCTTTCTAAAATTTTACCTCTTCCTTTAAGCTCTTGATTTTATCCTTGTAATCATCGAGCTTGTTTTTCCTGAGATTAAAATTAAGGCTCAAAGAGTAATGTCAAGCATTGGGATTGTTTAAAGAGAATGTTTTAAAAGAGTGCTTTTTCTACCTTTAGTTATATAAGAAATAATCCTTAAATGAAATTAATAATAGGATAGTACATAGGCCGTATTTCGTTATCTGAGTCACAATTATGATATCAAATGTTGTGGGAGAAACTTACAAAATCGTTAAACAAAGCTAGGCATCAATGACAGATGAGACTCACCTTGTTTGCAGTAGAAGAAAGTAAAGAGTGCACCCTTGAACATGATATGAGATGCAGTAATTCAAATATCTTGCAGGTCTTGTTTTACTTATACTAAACACAGAGGAAAAAATACTTACTTAATAAAATGCTAATATAATGTAATTACAGTAGTTGTGATACTAAATTTCAATCAATCAGTTATCAAGAAATTACATAAAGAAATTCAGGGATATGGAAATACAAAAGAAACACACAACTCAAACTGAACGAAAATTAGAATCTTTGTCTGCACTTGTATTTATACTAAAAAATGAGAGTTTTCTATATTACATCCGGCAAGAAGCAGCCTTGAATGAATCTTGAATCTATGAATTTATAGAAAAACTGTCACAACTCAAAATAGCTTGACTTCTTATGATAAAAATAACATATATTTGAATAAGACAACATTATGTAAAATCTGATGAGCTCCACTATCGTTCTCCTTTGTCTCTTCATCTGCTGGGCAAAAACGCCTCTTTTTTTTAGTCCTTTAGGCTGGACACAGTTGTTGTCTAGCCTCCTCGAATAATTCGGCATATTGTCTTGGTTGTTTTTATATGTGGCCCTCTGTCCCTCTAGATATATTCGACAATGTAATGAGACACAGTCGGGATCATGGAGGAATGACAATCGGATGAGTAGCACTGCATGGCTCTCCAAGGAATGCATAACGGGCGTAAGGAAAGTAACCGTTCGTGGGGAGGATGACAATGGAATAGGTGCATGATGATGAATCAGGGATATGTGAATATTAGAATGTGAATGAATGAGATAAGTGGTTGTAGGAAGGTGAAAGGTAGGGGAGGTAAAGAGAAAGGGAATTGTGCATGTTTTCCTTATTTTCTTCCAGATGTGCTTTCTTTCCCATGTTCAATACATTGGTTGCATCTATTCAATAATTCTACTACGAACTTTGAGGGCTCAATTGTTTTATTTACCTCAAAAGTAAATAATCTCCTCTCTACCTGAGGCAACTTTTCTTGGATCCTCTTTATTTCCTGAGCTGTGGCTTGGAGATGAGAGCTTGGACTTACTAGCCATTTATTTATCTTAAGAAGATCAGTTTGTCTCATTTCCTGAATGGTTGTTAGAGTTTCTTCCTTGCTCTTTCTGGAATTTTGTTGGTTCATTTCAATATCAATTTTCCCCAAGTCTTCTGAGATATTACTCCCTTCAAACTCAATTAGCTTCTTATCTAATGATGAAAATGCTTACAGGCAAGCATCCTTTACCTCTCTGGCTAATCTTTTGCTTTCTGCCAAATTTGTTTCTCGGACCTTCAGGGCCATATCACCTCATAATTGTTCGGAAGGAGAGATCATAGGAAAATCAAAGACATTATCTTTGTGCACCAATATGATAGCTTCTTGAAACCTAGAATGAGTTGAGCGATATTCTCTTTCCTTGACATAGATACCTTTCATAGAAAGGTCTACTTCCTGGTAGCACTTTTGGATAGCATCAACCTTCATAAAAAGGTCTTGTTGGACAATTTCTAGCTTCTCATTTATTTCCCGTGCTTGAGATTGGAAGGCCGAGATATCTATCGAGGTACCTTCGGCTAGGTTTAACTTAGCTTGCAATTATTTTATCAGTTCATCGCGTTGACTGACCAATCCTCGGTTGGTTTGCGAACTCTAATGGAGCTGATCAAGGTTGGCCCGAAGCTGCTGGATTTGTTGTTGATCGTGAACTTTGATTTGCTCGAAGTCGTGACTCACCTTGTCCCTTATAGTCCATTCCATGGCCTATATTTGACTTTGCAAGTGCTCTACCAATAGGCATTTCTATCGCAGTTGTTCGGCCAAATTGTCCACATACCATTGATTGGCCATGGAAAAGGCACCTATTGAAACCGTGACTTCTTTTGCGAATTATGGAACATCTTGATTATTTCCATCATATACCATTCTTTGCCTTTTAGTTATCACTCCATCTTTCTGGTGTGATTCCCTTTTCACGATGGCCTTCTGTTTTCTACTAAAGAAGAAATTCTAAGGAGGCATATCTTCAAGTGAGATAGGGGTAAGATCATCTACAAAGACAATTTCATAATTAGGATTTATGAGGATGAATTGTAGAGGTGTCAATGATGTAATGGGAGTACCAATCTTCGTAGATTGTTGTTTCTTTGTTGTATTTGAGGTACCAACAGGGGTGGTTGGTAACAAAGGAGACACCGTTTGTCCTTGTTTTAGGAAGGCTTCGAGCTGAGCCTTTTCCTGGGGGCCTAGTGGACCTGAAAAATGAGGCATCTAATTTCTGGGTCAATACCTCTAAGCTCTTCAGGGCTTCTTCAACTTTATGCTTACCAGAGTGATTGGCTTTAGAACCTATTGACCTGGCTTCTTGAGAAGGGGGAGTGGTTATTTTCTCTCCTTGTAGTACCTTGGGTAGGCTATTCCTCCTATGCTTTTGAAAAATAACAAAACTAGCTTGTTGATATGGGGATAGACTTTGGAATCTGTCTTGTACCTCCTCATAAGACCTAACTCCTCTAAATATTTCGTCATATGGGGGGCTTTCGTGCACATATATTTTCATGTTGAATTAGGCTAGGTGGTTTTCCACAATCCTACATGGATCGTGTCTTTTTAACTCAATGTCAACCAATTTGACATTTTCTAGGGCCGCAGCCTCCACTTTGGAGTGACCAAAATCCAGTAATGAAAACATGTCAACTTAAATAGGGAAAGTCGACCATACATTTTTTTGTGCTACCTTCAACTCTTTGTTGATGCCTCATGTTACTGTTTGGTAGGCCACTTCTCTGCATACCCGTCGGTCTGGTAAGAATCATGAGAGAGCATGGGGAGGAACCGAGTACCCAAAAACCTTGATGTAGGAGAAGATCTCCTCAATAAACCGATTTGCTAGCTTACCCAAGTTTCCCATAATCTTGTCTAAAATCCGAGGAGGTGGGTGGCCATACAGGGCTATATGAACATGAATCACCACATTGTGACATATTTCATAAAAGAAATGTTTGTCATTTTCTTCCCATAGCTTGGAATGATAGAAATTTATGGACTCAGAACTGGCCGGGGTCTAGCTCCAATTCATCAGTAGGAAATGCGTCATGAAACAGATGGCGTCCATGATATATGTCGACATGTAGAAGGGGCGGGCTGTCCTTTTGACTTTGTTGTTTTATATTCTACAATTTCTTTGGCTAAGTTATCTGTAAGGTCTCTTCCAACAGAGCCTTATACAACATAAATTAAAATAGAGAAATGCTATTCTAACTTGTTAACCATTCATTATTCAACATAATTAAAAATTTATATTCAACATCATAATAAATCATATATTCAACATACTCAGCATGACAATAAACCACTTAAAACATCATGATGATGAGAATACATACCTCTAACTAATGCTACTGCAGTTCTCCAACTCTGCCTGATGCTCTACCCAAAACCGACTAACCTCCTAGCCAACTAGGAACAAAGCCTCTTCGACTCCCTAGCTCCAGGATTTTGTAAGGATTCCTATCCCCCGAGCCCAAAACTCCCAGCAATAGGTGACCCCCTGTAACAGTCCTACAACTCGCTTCTCCATCCAAAACCAGTAATACAGTCTTCCAATCTCCCCCAAAAAATAAAAATGCTCCAATACAGTCTCCCAATATGAAAATAATGCTCTCTCCCCCAAAGTCCCCTTCTCTCGAGTGTTTTTCCCCCTCATATCCTCCTCCCGCCCCCTCTCATTCACCGCCTTCTTCCTTTCATTAAGACTCACCCACCTTATCCCTCCATTCAATGCCAACCGCCTTATCCCCTTCTCTTAAATGGTTCCATCATTTGATACAAAATAATAATTAATAATTTATTAAACTAGATTTTATTAAACATATATTTAATCATTAAATTCATTAATTAGTTAATTAAACCAATTCACATTCAACAAATATTTAACCAGGACAATTAATTAACTAATTATTTAAACTAATATACATTAAACAATTAATTAAACAATGACAATTGATTAAATACTTAGGGTTGGTACATACACCCACCCTTCATGAATCTTAGATCCACAGTTAAAGTATTTTATGATACGAGGAAAAAGACACATAGTTTCACACATTCATATCAAATAATGACATTATTAGTAAGTAATTCAATAAAAATCATACCAAGTCATACATGTACAAAGAAATGCGTATTAGTAGCTAATTTATACAAAGTCTAGATTAAATGTACTATGTAATAGATTTATCACTTACATATAGTCATTTATGTATTCATCCAATCACATCAATAAGACTATTCATTTTACAAAAGATAATGTCCAATGAAATGTTTGTGAATTCACTTAATTACAATAATCTGAAACAACAATTTTATTTAGACAATTGTGGTTTAGTTTCGTAATTATGAATATTCATATATACACATTTCTTTTTAGGAAACAATAAATTCCACCATAAGGAAAATCTCCATACACTCCTCAACTATTTCTACTCATCCTTCCTCCTAACTTACTTCCATCTTCCTGTTCCTATCCTTCTCTGTTTGGACTATCTTGGAAGCGTCAACTACATTGACCTAACTCCAAATAGAACACATGTGAGTGTCACTATCTTGACCAAGCTTCCCCATCAGGGAACTGACAGTCATCATCTGCGTCTAGGAGAGAGTGAGCTAACATAGATCTCCCATGACTCTAGGTTTTGGAGAATGCGGTGGGAAATGCCTCCACCCCTCTAACATGACTAGGGTCACACCCTACAATGGAATATCTGATGTACGTGTTCTTGGGAGTTTTTGTCATCTACGTTTATTAGGTTTTAGGCAATCTCACCACTGGAATCCTGTACTGTTCCACATATCATAGAAATTCATCAAACCAATATAATTTCACATACAAGATTCATACCATGTTGTTTCTCGGTCCGGTGGTCATGACATCCACTTTCATTATCAGTATCCCTTGGCTATTTCATGGCCCAATGACTTCTGGAATTGATACGTAACACAAGCTCATACATATCTATGCATCATCATCATGTAATTGCATACAGCCATAATTTCAATTGGGTATCCGCGTGCCAACAACTTTAACATCAAAGTTTTCAAGTTAGAAAAAAGACCTCATAATATCCCATAATATCCCATAATTCAATTAGCGTTACCCATTTATAGAATTGCTCATTTACATAATAGATGGCATCATATCCAGCATCATTCAAATAGATTTTAAACCTTCATAGGATTCACATTCACTCACTATGTCGCATCATATCCATCATCATCAATAACATTTAAACATTCACTTAGATTTACATTCACATAGTAGATCACATCTTATCCATCATCATCAATAATGTTTAAAACATTCATAAAATTTACATTCTCACAATATATGCATCATATCTATCATTATTCAAATACATTTAAACGTTCATAAAGGTTCATACGTGTTAAAGTTTAAGTGTATCGTTTAATAGTTTCATTGTGAATAGAAAATAAAGGTGTTTAGGCCTCAAGTAATCCTATTAGTCCTAAGTCCAAAGGTGGCATTACATACTCCCAACCTTCAAGAAACATATTCTCGAGAATTAGTGAAAAAAGTGAGGGATAATCTCATGGTGTCTACGACGTATCATCCTCGTAGCGGATCCTATACTATGCACTAGTTGTAACTGGTCTGTAAACTGTTCTAAGTTGTGAACTCTATGGTCAATATGCGTAATGTGGTTCTTGTGAGGTTCCACATCCAATACCTACAATTCATACAATTTAGTTTATGTGATTCTTGAGAACATAATGGCAGTAGAAATGAATGCATGAAAACATTATAGGTTTTATGCAAAATTGGTGGCGTGCAGGGCGATGAGCTAGCGGGTGTAATTTTCTCTTGGATTTTGAACATTCCTATAGATTGAGGTGACAACTTTTTCCCTTTTTTGAACCATATGGTACTCTTATTAGGAATGATACAAATGAAAACATGATCTCCAACTTTATAACTGATTAGGTCTTGTGTGCATCCATAAATTTTCTTTCTATCCTAGGCTTCCTTTAGTCTGCGCTTCAATTTGAATCCTTTGTTCCTCCATCTCTTGAATCAATTAGGCTCAAGCATTTACTCGGTCTTCTGCTCCTCCCAACTCTTGACGTTAACATGGCCTTCCTCTGAGCTTTGTAGAACTGGCATTCAATGAATATAAGAAAATTGTTATTGTGGTAGAACTCTACCAATGTCAGGTACTTTACTCGGGTTGGGTTGGGATTTGGGACAATAAGTTGTGCTTAAGTTCCAGCTGAGTCTTATTTGACAAACTTGTTCAAAACTTAGAAGTGAATCTGGGTCCCTATCTAAAATTATCTTCTAGGTATCCTGTGTAAATGGATGACCTCACTTACAAACCATTATTGCCACATCATTGACATCATAAGTGTCTCTAACAAGAATAAAATGAAAGGTACTCTTGGTCGCTTATCAACTATCACAAGAATGGCATTATTGTCTATGGGGATATGTGAGCGACAATCCCACAACAAAATCCATAGAAATGACTTCCCTGCTTGGTCATAGGAACATCATGTGGTTGTAGGAGACACCTTGGTGATGGTGATGTAGCTTTTCACTTGTTGACACTCTAGGCATGGAGCAGAAATGGACTACTCTCAACTTCATGCCTACCCGGAAGAAGAGATTCCTCATATCTGCATACATTTTCTTCACCCCCAGATGCACCTGATAAAGTGTTCTATGGAAGCTTCCTTCGATGATGCTTCAAATATCCCCACTTCGGGGATGTACATCCTTCCTCAATATCTTAGCATAGTCCTTCTGCTTCTAGACTATATCCTTCATACTGAATCCTGATTGCCTCCCACTGCGGAGATTTGAAGTAACAGCACAAATACTAACTGTATCCAAGGAGTTGTGTTAACACACGTTCCCTCATATTGAACTTTAAGGATACCAAGGGAGAAGATTCGTGGTCTCCTGCTAAAGGCATCCGTGACCACATTCTCTTTTCCCTTGATATATGAGAAATACCGAAATCGTGCTCACTCATGAACTCACTCCATAACCTTTTTCACGGTAATTGAGATCCATTTGGGTGAAGAGATGTTTTTAAACTTTGATGATCTGTTATGAGCTCAAAGTTTAGATCCTAGATAGTGCCTCCAAAATTTTCAGAGATAGCATTACAGTTGCAACTCTAAATCATGAGTAACACAAATCTCCTCTGTTTCTTCAACTTCCAGCGATGCATATGCTATTACTCATCCATCCTGCATTAGCAAGGCGCCCAACACTTGCTTCGATGCATCTGTGCATGTTGTGAAGTCCTTTTCCATATCGAGTCACTTTCATTAGGAGTGGCACACTAATTGAAAAGTAACCTCTTAAGCCGATGAATGCACTATCACATTACTTTGTCCATTCATACTGCCTTACCCTTGTTGCAAAGTGGTGATGGGTTCACTATTTTAGAAGAACCCTCCCACAAATCTATGATAATAACACGCTAGCCCATGAAGCTTCTTACCTCATGAGCATTTTTTGGCATTGGCCCGCTCCATAATGGCCTTTACCTTTCTGGAGGTCCTGAAGATTCTTTCATCGAAAATGACATGACCTAATGGTAGAGATTTATTCTGGAAGAAGGAACACTTGACAACTTCCCATATGATTTTTTCCTCTCTAAAGGTAGGACAACACCACTCGAGTGTTCTCATGTTCTCTTTCATTCTTGGAATAGATGAGGATATCATATAAAAAATTGTACAGCGGTCTAAGTACTTCTGGAATACATCGTTCATGAGGCTTATGAATCTTTTGTTGGCTCATTGGTCCAATCCGAAATTTTCATGGCAAAATGTGCCAAAACCGAGTTAGAAAGGAAGTTTTAGGAATATGTAGCCTTATCATGGCCCGGTGATACCACGATCACAAATCGATCTTTGAAATTCTGCGTTGCTCCATTCATCACATTCAAAGAATCATCTATTCATGGCATTGGTACCTATTTTTCAACATAGCATGGTTCAAGTCCACAGCAATCTATGCCGCAGTCGTAAGGGCTTCATCCTTCTTCTTCACAAAATTATTGGTGCACCCCAAAGGTGAGATACTAGGCCTTACTATCCCTAAGTACAGTAAGCTCTTTCAAGCGCATCGCAACTCACAAGGATTAAACGCTGTCATCTGATCTGAGTCCAAAATTGGTTCTACACCGAATTAATGCAGCTCAATAGTAAAATCAAGCTCCTCTCAGGAGGTAACTGCTTGGTAACTCGTGCGGAAAAACATCTTTAAATTCTAGCTGTCGGAGTGTGCCCGGTCCAAGGAGGTCCTTTCCTTTCCTCCTTTGCTTACTACATAAAGTCAACACCCTTGCCTCATACGTTTAACTTCATAGTTGAGATAAAGCGTAGAGACACATTTCTCCATACACCATGGATCTATACTGGCCTTCCTTCGTTGTCAACACAAAGAACCTTTTTTGCGAAATAGTCTACCATAACGATGAGCTTCTAACCCGATCCTTTTCAATGATTAGGTCATACGCAGGAAGCGTTGATGTATGCCTTCAACACAGTGCACACTCCTAGGTATACTATAAAATTATCAATGCTTGGTCCTACAACTTGTTTTCCCCGAAGCCATCTGACTTGTTTAAAGTTTTCGTATTCTTAGGCTTCCAACCCACTCTTTTCTAAAGAAAATGGTGAAATAAGGAAACTATCTGTGGCACTAGAATCAAATAAAATTTTAACGATGATATGATTTAGCATGCGGCCCGATTCCACCATAGGTGGATTGATGTTTTCACAAGAGATTATTAGCTGGCATATGGTGGTTTCTACTTGCTCTTCCCATCGGAGACTTTCCTTCTCTATGCACAAACACCTTGCAACTCACGATAGTCATCTTGGTAATGGGGTCCTCCACCCCCAACAAGTAACACGAGATAGAACCTGCGCACTGCCCTGTGACGGTCTCTGAATTGAGTTCCTTCCCTTGGAACCTTTGCCTCTACTAGTTGCTCCACGAGATGGTCGTGGACCTATCTAAGTTGTTGGCGATGAACGAGATGATGCACTAGCTACCATTGAAACCCCCGCAGCTACTATCCTTGGCACGACTCTATTACCATATGGAGGTGGCTTGGATATCCCTCCCTGCGAGATGTCCTAGGGGCCTTCCCCGCGAATCCAGGATGATGTGGAAGGTCAACCTCATACCTCCATTTAAGTTCATGTGTTTCTCAACATAACATGCATTTTCTCACCTTCCCTCTGAGAAATGCGGTTTCCACATCCGTGCCATGGCCCTTATCTTGGGGTTTAACCCATAGACAAGGTGTTTTCGTCGTTGATCATTATCCATGTATGAAACATATTTGATCAATTCCATAAACTTGATCTTGTAATTCTTCCTAAATTCCTATTTCCTTGTACTAGAGCATGAAATGCTTCCAACTTATTCTGTTCACCTCATAGTAGTACGGTAGATATTTCCTTGAACCTTTCCTCAAAAGTTAGGGGCGAATCATCTGGGGTAAGGTCGCGACTACCTCTCGGGTTTCCCCCACAGTTCGAAACCTTGTCCATTCATATTGAAAATATCTATCTTTGCCTTTGAAGTGGATACATAGTCCCTTAGGTGAAACACCTTATCATGCCTTCCAACCATGCCTGCATTCAGCATGCGACCCACAGAATAGGCTTCTGAAAGTTTGATCTTAAGCCAGTTCTCTAGTGATGTCCACCTCCGGTGGAGGTCCTTCCCTGAATCCACGGGCGGCTTGAGTTACCCATTCGGATAATTGAGCTCCACTTGATCCCTATTAGTTGACCTTTAAAGTCTCATTTATATGGCCTCAAAAGAGCTGAGAATGGCTAATTAGGGAGATGATGGTGGTGGTGGTGTTGGCGGTCTCTATGTCGATGCCCCTCTGCCTTGGTTCCCTCGAGTTCTAACCATTCTGTATAATTGAATCTGCATCAACTAAGAGTTTTTTAGGGAGAAGTCTAGGGCCGATTCATAATTCTTAGCAAACTTGAAAATAGGGTTAGCGTAAGTTTTTTTAATTTTCCGTAAACAAACATTACTCTCTTTGAAAATTAGCTGGAGTGAGGTCAGCTTCCTAAGCTTCGATGTGTTAAGCCTAAGAAAACTCTTGACTCCTTCGCCTGGTAGCTACGCTATCACACCATGCCTAAGCCAATTTCTCTAACTTATGTATATAATCAAGCATCACCCGACCCTTGTAACAATATGCACTACTCATTTTAATCGCCTTTATTAATTATAATACCCTTAGTTTCGTCATTCATCAAGTTATTTAATTCTTAAAATTAATTTACATGATTTTAATTCTCCTTAATCCAAATGTCGACATTAATTAATTAATTAATTAATCCTTAATTTAATTGACCAATTAAATTAATTAATCACCGTGATTATTTACATTAGTTAGTTTTATTTTGAATGTAATTTAAATATATACATGAATTTAAAGTATTACTTACTATTATTCATTATTATTTTTAATTTTATTATCATTAATAATTAACATTTAACTAACTTAAACAATAAAAGTTTAATGTAATTAAAGATAATAATAATTAAAAAATAAATTATAATAAAATTATAAAAATAAAATTATAATTTAAACAATAGTTTTAAATGTATTTGATACCATTATAATAAAAATAACAATAAAATAAATAAAATTGGAAATAAAATAAAAGAAACAATTAAAATACAATTAAAAGAATTAAAATAACTAATAATAATAATAAAAATATAATTAAATAGAAATAAAAAATAATAATAAAAATGCTAAGTCGGTGGGTCCTCGCATGAAGCTCCGTGACCCCCCTCTCCCTGATGCTCATCCCTTAAGCCTAATCTCCTCTCGCTCTTATCTCTTCAAACCCTAACCCTTCTCTGCCCCTACTCATTTTCGTTTTTGTCCAATGCTCAACAAAGTTGAAGGATGAGGCCGCCCATGGCCATCCCTCTGCTTTGGTGGACCTCGTGTGCAGTTCAGGGCTTTGGGAGGGCCCTTCCGTGCATAGTGGTACATTCCTCATCTC
Source organism: Picea sitchensis (assembly GCA_010110895.2). NCBI lineage: Eukaryota > Viridiplantae > Streptophyta > Pinopsida > Pinales > Pinaceae > Picea > Picea sitchensis. The sequence continues at coordinate 50,412 of SNQJ01S0025541.1, forward strand.
CTTTTTTTTAGGCGCTGGGTCTCCATGTGATGCCGCCCCTTGTGGGCTTCTCCTCCATGGTGGCTTTGCATTTGGGCGTTAGGCTTTGAGAAAAGAATGCCCCCATGGGATCTGTCGCGACTTCTCCTTATTCTGGATCGGAAAGAGCCTCAACTAGAAGCCCAAATTCATACCCAGTCTTTGCTTGCTTACTCTAGAAGAATACCCTCTTATCCGATCGTGTGGCCAATTTTCGGGCTCCCAAATGAACAAAGGATCACGGATTTACTAGCGAAGCTGCGCAACCACGACTTAGCCTCTTGCAATAGGAGAAGCCGAGGATGAAAGAAGCGACGTTGACTCTAGAGAGGAGGGGGATGGCCGATGCCAGTGGTAAAACTTCCGCAGTAATGCTGCTCAAACTTTACGTAGCTCTCCTCTCTCCTAGCTTAGTCTTGGCTTAAGTTGTGATGTTTCTTGTTGTGTTTGGTGCAGGTGCGTTTGGATTTGGTAGTTGTGGATTTGGAGTTTGGGCCTGTGTAGTGCAAGGACCAACACCCTCATGGGATCCTCTTCTATGGCTTGGCGCGTGGTCTTGTAGCTAGGGTTTGAATGCGTTAGCTTGTGTGTTGTATGGTTAATTAGTTAAGGCAAGGTTTGTTGGGTTTGGTGCTGGGATTTGTGTAAGGTTTATGTGTTGTATGGTTGTTGCGTGCTAGCTCGGGATTTATGAGCTTGGCCTTTAGGCCTGCTACGTCTTGGTCTTCAACATGCTGGTCTTGTGTTTTATTATTTTATGTTAAGTGAGGTAAGTCCTCATGGGCTTGGCACTAACGTTGGGCTTTGAGTGTTTTGTGTTGTATAGTGTTGTGTGCTAGATCTGGAACTAGGTGCTTTCAAGCTTTCAAGCTTGCTACATCTTGGTCTTCAGCCTTGAGCATTGGCTTGTGATGTGTTGCGTTGTTCGATGCTTGTGACTTGGTAGTGATGTGTAGTTCAATGTTTTGGCCCTTTGTGGGATCTTCTTGGTGCTTCACACTTGGACTCGGTCTCGCATGTGACTTGTTTTCAGTTTGTAGGTCACATGGATCTGGAGAGGGAGACATGTGGAAAGAGAATGTCGGGCTTGGCGATGGTGGGATTTCAGAACGAAATCCAACTTTTCTCCTTTTTTTTTTAATTAATAAATAATTTTTTTGTTTTTACATTTATATTATATAATAATATATATTTTTTAAATAGAAATGCCCTTTTTTTATATATGTTTATTTATATACTAATATTTATATTTATACTTATACTAATATTTATAGGCTCTATTTAGAAGTTCAAGGGCAGAGCGGAATTGATATATATATATATATATATATATATATATATATATCTATATATATATATATATATATATATATATTGTTTGTCATTTTCAATATAACAACCTTATACCATTTTACTTTCAATGAGCATAATTTTTATAACCATTTTTACTTTCAATGAGCATAATTTTTATATATAGATCTGTATATAAAAGATATTAGTGGGTTTGGCTTGTAGGTTAGGTGGAGCTAGAGCTGGAGCTTTGAGTATGAGCTTGGCCCTCGCGCCCAGATTTATATCTGATTAAAGGGTTTCAAGGCCCCTCTTTCCCAAGGTTTTCACGTTGCATGTTTTCAGGTTTGATTACAATATATATTTACCCCAAACAATTTATTCAGGGTTTCAATATAACTATTTAGAAGTTGTTTAAATTTCTGGGTGGGGGTTGTTTAAATTTCTGGGTGGGAACAGTTCCATTCCTAAATTGGGTAGGTGGGTAGGCCCTTGTCCAAGTTTTAAACTAGGGCTTTGATACCATGTGTAAGGTCTCTTCCAACAGAGCCTTATAAAACACAAATTAAAATAGAGAAATGCTATTCTAACTTGTTAACCATTCATTATTCAACATAATTAAAAATTCATATTTAGCATCATAATAAACCATATATTCAATATACTCAGCATGACAATAAACCACTTAAAATAACATGATGATGAGAATACATACCTCTAACTGATGCTACGACAATTCTCCAACTTTGCCTGATGCTCTGCCCAAAACCGACTAACCTCCTAGCCAACTAGGAATAGAGCGTCTCCGACACCCTAGCTCCAGGATTCTGTAAGGATTCCTGGCCCTCGAGCCCAAAAATCCCAACAACAAGTGATCCCCTGTAATAGTCCTACAACCAACTTCTCCAGCCAAAACCAGTAATATAGTCTTCCAATCTCCCCAAAAAAATAAAAATGCTCCAATACAGTCTCCCAATATGAAAATAATGCTCTCTCCCCCAAAGTCCCCTTCTCCCGTGTGTTTTCCCCCCTCANCTTCTCCCGTTCATTAAGACTCACCCACCTTATCCCTCCATTCAATGCCAACCACCTTATCCCCTTCTCTTTATTGGTTCCATCATTCGATACAAAATAATAATTAATAATTTATTAAACTAGATTTTATTAAACAGTTATTTAATCATTAAATTCATTAATTAGTTAATTAAACCAATTCACATTCAACAAATATTTAACCAGGACAATTAATTAACTAATTATTTAAACTGATATACATTAAACAATTAATTAAACAATGACAATTGATTAAATACTTAGGGTTGTTACATTATCAAACAACATTTTGGCCCAATTGAAAGTGAAACCCTCTGCTACTTCGTGCATGATGGATACCCATTCCACCGAGAAGTGAGTAGGGCTCTTCTTCCTGAATAATCGACATAGCATCATGGCTACATACACCATATGAGCATCCAAAGATGTTGTGGCATATAAACTGTGAGCATTAGTTCTGAATCTCTCCGGGTGTCCCCACCAAGACTTGATTATATCGGGACAATTCCTGTCATACTGGACACACTCCTTTTGCTCAAATTCTAGAATGAATGAAACATTGAATGTATATCTAGGATTAGGGAATAGTTTATACATTACTTTCATGTGTTATGGTTGGAAGGAGTCGACAATGACCTTATGATGGTTGACGATGCTCCTGGTATGGATGTCAACATGCTCCAAATCCCATCTTATCATGTCGTTGTAAGGCATGAGCCTTGGCCATGCCACTACTTTGTGCAGCTATGACTGCACTATATGTCTAATTTTGGCCATATAAGTGTCGCCCTCCTCTTCGGCAGAGTCCTCAGGGCAGTTTATGATTTCACACTCTAAAATATCGAACACTTGCATCCAAGTCCTAACAGTGTCTGTGGCTCGTGGCATTGTGTCTGACAGAACACCCGCATTTGGGTTTGAATCCTCGCCCGCCGTGTCAGGCGTTTTCATCATTTTTCGTGGTGCCATAAATTCTACGGAGACAGAGTGAAATTACATGTTTGCAGAGAAAACTCGTGAATCCTTCAAACAGATAAATCTTGTTAATTGCAGAAAGTGAAAATGAATTCAAAATCGAAGTTCTTTTATTCAAAACATAGTCATTTCTTTTCATATAACTTCACTGATGGAAAATTAATTAACGTTTGATGGGAAAGTCTACCTGGCGATCTGCAATCTACGTTTGAATCATTATCCTTAACTAGTCATAAATGCCACCAACATTTTGATGGTTCGTGTTCGGGGGTTTTCAATGTGAAAGAGTGGTAACCTCCTGAATCCTGAATCCGCAGAAAAATTAATCTTCGAATAATCACTTTTAACTAATCGTGTTTAAGACGGTATGTTAGCTTCAAGTGTTTCGGGAATTCAAACTTCAGGTAATTTCAATGTATCTCGAGAGGGACTTCCCAAAATCCGAAATGCGAAGCAATTAATTATTTGGTAATTTATTTTAAGTCCTAATTAACTGCATTCAACTCGAAGTATTTTGGGAGTTCGGGCTTCAAAAACTTCAGAATATCATCCAGGGGAAACATCCAAAAACCGAACTTCAAAGTCATTGATTATGTTTAACTCAATTATTTAACATTTAATACTTCAATATTTTGATACTTCGATGATCCATGAATTCATTCTTCGTTAAAATCCCGAAGGATTATCTCCCATAGTGACGTGTTGTAGATCATTCCATTTTGATGTGTCGAGGAAAAGGGAGGTGTCACATGTCAACTCTAGAAAGACTTAGAAGGCACACGTGTCCCACAACTTGTACCCTTAAAAAGGTTTAGGAAAAGAAGCAAGCAGATGCTTTCGGGTTTCAGAGCTTTGGGATTTTTATTGTTAAGACTTATTGCAACATTCGATGCGCGGAGCTCCGAAATGACCGTTATAGTTCCACCTTTTTAAAATTTAGGTGGCTCCAACAATACAGAGCTATTAGGATCGTTCGATCAAAAGGAAAAACTTGTCAATGACGGATGTCGTCCGTGCCTTATTATTTACCAACCAGCACAGGAATTTGATTTAAAATTAAGATATCACTTACCAACTTTCAGTCTTCTTCGGGTAGCATTATATTTTCATGAGGTGAAAAGAATATGGCTCAAAAGTTCATAATTGTATGTGTTCCAACATATGCTCCATCTAGGGATCGCGTCTCCCTGTGAGATGCGGAAGAACAATAAACCGAGTGTCTTTATTGGGCAAATGGAGACATTATTGCATTTCTGGGAAACACTTTTAGGAATTAAGCATATAGAGAAAAATTGAACTTCAACCGAATATCATAAAACCTTCAAAACACCCCCGATTATTTATCTCAAGTTAGGTTATTTAAAATTTCCCTTTACTGAAACTGAGTTCAGATATATTTAATATAATCAAACTGAATTTAACTGAAATATTAGACTTTGAATGACTTCGTTCACATCAAGGTTAAGTAGATGTGACAATTTATTTAGGGAATCCTTCATTGGTTCAAAGTGTAAGGATTACTGGAAAGAGAATTAGACGTCGGAGTATATTTTGTAGATATGTATGACAACCATACAAATATCATAGATATTTCTTCATTTCCAGGGATCCTGTTCAGTACCCCGGTGAAGTTATCTACTTCTCCCATTGAATTTCCTTTCACCACTTCAATTAGCATTTTTGCATTTTTCCGATATGAGGGCAATCATTATATGAATTTCCTTTCATCATCTCTTTGGACAAGATGGGGGCAATCAAATTATGAATTTCATTTCACCATCTGTCTTTTTTTTAATATTTTGAAGTGGGGGCAATCAATTTGTATGTAACATACAAGGGATTATATATGCTTAAAATTTTAATTGGTGGGTCTGTCACAATTTTTTTTTAGATGTACTCTGCAACTAATTTTCCCCCAATCTTCAATACACCTTCGCCTATGGGGAAGATTTTATAGGGATTTTTATTTTCAGGGATCGACCTTGAGCGAATTAGTCAAATTAAAATCTGATAGATGAGCTAAATTTATTAGGATTATCCGGGACATACTTTCTTTCAGTTAAAATCAAAGGAACATAAATATTTTTTCCTAATCTTGTTTAGGAGATAATTTTTTAAGTTTTCAAAGTAAATGTGTAATTCTTTCTTTTTATGAAGACCTAGGAAAGGTAGTGAAAATCAAGAGGGAATAAAAGCTCAGAGATAGGAAAAATAAAACGGAAAGGTAATTCAAAGGGCCAGACATAAAAGAATCTCATTTTGACACAGGTTTGTTTATTTATTCTCGAACTTCCTTTCAAGCCTCATTTTTTATTCTTATTTTATTTTTCTTTTTATTTCATTCAGAGAAGGTTTTGGAATTAAGCTGAAATTTCATACTTCTCCGATCTTTGATCGGGTGACAATATCTATATGAGTGAAACCTCCTTTGCATCCGATAAGATCTTTAAAATTTTAGTTTGAACTAGCGGGGTAGGAGTTCATACCTCATATTTCCTCTGTATTTTCAATCAAGTAAATCATTAATTTATCACATGTTTTGAGAGAAAGCGAATGTTGTTTTTTGAAAAATGAGTTGTTGGATTCTGATGTATCCTCATCTCTCGTTTGACGATACATATTATGCACAAGAACAAAATGGGATATGTCAGAAAATTCTGCAGGTATATGATACATGTGCTTTTATATTCTGTTTTGGTGATATCAAGTAAATATGGTTTATTTACAATGAACTATAAAATGCCTTGGATAATTTACATCAGAAAAGAAAAACTGCATTTTTTTTTAAATGGAAACAATCATCGATTCAAACTGATATATACAATAGAAATCGGAAATATGACTATTGCATAAAAAAAATTAGGTAACGCTCGTTGATAGGAGCGTCAAGATTTTCCAGTAAGAAGGAATTTCTCCCCTCAGCAGCTGCAATTCTGAAAGGTTTGAACCAGAGATGTTCAAACTTGCCATGTTTCCCTACATCCTCCTTTCTAGCATCCCACTTTAAACTAGATCACCCAAAAGAAGCTCCCCATCCTTATCCTTTTTATCGAAAAGGGCCTTCATATTATCTTGGTACTTTTGAAGTTTGTCATCTACTTCGGCCCTATTTTGTTGGACTTCGATTATTTGATTTATCCTTCTTGTAACATCATTTGGATCTTCATTTTTATCCTGCTAGAGCTTCATCATAGGAAGAGCGAGATTGATAGGAAGTATAATGTTAGTACCATAAACCAATTGAAAAGGGGACATACCTATTGATTTCTTGGTGTCGAGCCAATTCACCCATAAGGCATATTTTAGGTGGATGTGGCAAGCCTTCTTATTTTCTGTCAACACCTTTTTTATTATAGTCATTGGGATTTTGTTAAACGATTTGGCTAACCCATTCCCCTGAGGATAATAGGTTGTAGAATGTCCTAACACAATGTTGTATTTTTGGCAGAAATTGATCATTTCCATAGATTTGAAATCTTGGGTGTTGTCAGTGACTACTTTCTGAGGACAACCAAATCTTGATAGGATGTTCTCTTCCAAGAAATTTATTACTACCGAATCTGTAGCATTCTGATTTGGAATAGCTTCTACCCATTTCGTGAAGTAATAAGCGGTGGTTAAAATCCATCTATGTTGAGTGCTTGACTATGGATGGATCTCTCCAATGAAATATAAACCCCATTGTTGAAAGGGAGCTTCTTCTTTGACCAAGATTAAAGGTAGTTCATGGAGATTTTGCTTACCAGAGATCAATTGGCAAGAGTTGCAGGCTCTGACCTTGGAATTCACATCAGTAAATAACTTTTTCCAATAATATCCATCTCTTAAAATATTGTAGGCCATTTCCCTCCAGGTGTGGTGTCCTCCACACACTCCTTCATGAAATTTGTTTATGACGCTTTTTGTTTCAGGTTTTGTTAAGTAACATAATAAGAAACCTGGAGGATCCTTCTAGTACAGTTGGCCATCAATAATACAATATTTAACTACGTGTAGCTTCAAATTTCTCTCTTTGGACGGAGTCATGTCATTCAGGCACTAAAGGGTAAGGAGGTATGAAACAATATCACAATACCAAGCAGAGGAAGAAAACTTATCTTCAATTTGAATCGTAGGGGTTTGATCATCAAGCTCCTCAATATCTAGGATATATTCGTGTGATTCCAGGTGATTTATCCTGAGCGCTTGGAAATTTGATTTGGCTAACATTTTTTCTAGGCCTTGACCATTGAATAGCTTGGTCAGTTTCACTTCTAGATGAAATTCTTGAATTTTATCCAACCACCGTCCTCTTCTCCCATCATTGTCCAACTAAACTAAAATGTCTTTGATAGAATTAGTTGGCACATAGGCGACTATCTTGGAATGCAATACATATGTCCTGAAAGCCTTGAGAGCCTTCACCATTGTGTATGCTTGTTTCTCCAGTATATCGTACCTTAATTCTGCATCCCTAAGGCTTTTGATGAAGAAATCTATTGGTTTCTAGAATCCCTCCTCATTCTTTTGTAGGAGTACCGCTGCAATAGTATGTTCGGAAGAGAACAAAAAGATCATGAATTCCTTTGTATAGTCTGGACTTGCTAACAACAGTGCTTCCCCTATAGCCTTCTTGACGCACTCAAATGATGTGTTAGCTTCAGTGTTCCATTTCAATTTGTTTTCTTTCTTCAACATATATGTAATCATTTTTATTAGTTCAGCAAAATTGGAAATGAATCTTCTCAAAAAGTTGATCTTTCCTAAAAAAGATTGAATTTCTTTTCTGTTCCTAGGAATATTTATTGTGTCTATAGCCTCAACTCATTTAGGGTCAAACTTGATTCCTTCTTTTGAAACTATATGCCCCAATATCTTACCTTCTTGCATAGTGAAATGCAATTTCTTAGGATTAAGAGACAAACCGAACTTTCTGCATTTTTCGAAGGTCTGCTTGAGGTTTAACAGATGTTCTGCATCAAAGTTAGAAAAAACCATCAAATCATCAAGATAAATAACGACGAATTTGTCTTTCTCCCCAACGAACGCGATGTCCATCGCTCTCTGGAAAGTCGCCCCTGCATTCATCAAACCAAATGGCATTTTATCGTACATAAAAGTTCCCAACGGAGTGGTAAACACAGTCTTTTATTTGTCATCTTCATGGACAACAATTTGATTGTATCTGGAAATACCATCAATCATGGACATCCTGTTAGCCTCAAATACCTTTTCTAGAACATGATCCATTTTCGGGAGCGAGTAGTTGTCTTTGAGGGATTACCGATTTAAGTTTCTAAAATCTACACAAAGCCTTATTTCACCACTTTTCTTTCTGATGGGGAATAAATTCGCTACCCATTCAAAATACCTGAGTGGATCGATACTTTTTTCATCGACAAGTTTCTTGACTTCCCTTTCTATCACTGGTAGGAGAATAGGGTTTATCTGTTTGAGTTTCTATATGGAAGGTTTAATACCATGTTTTAGAGGAATCCTATGTTCAATAACATAGGTATCATAAGTTTTCAGATCATCATAAGACCAAGAAAAAACATCCTTGTACTGTCTAAGCAACTTAGCGTACTTACTTTTCATTTGGGCCAAAAGGTATTTTGATTTCTTGACCATTTTTGGATCTTTGCTAGTTCCTACATTACAGTCTTCAACTTCTTAGGGTTGAGGATGTAAGGTAGACTTTAAAGGTATTCCATCCCGGTCAAACAATCTTTCTAAAGGGATCAGGCCTCTGGGAATCTGGTTTTTCTTAAGCACAAGCATACGGTGATTTTCTATCTTGTCTTGGAATTTTTCTAGGGTTTCTCCTTCTTGCATAATCCAAGCAGGATCATTTTGGTTTTCCTGATCTATGTGAGTTTCAGAGAACTCATCAATCATGTCCATAAAATGTTTAATTTGTTCGTCATCCTCGAACACTTGCTAGTGTTGGATGTTGTTTTGGATCGATGATATGTGTCTCATCTTGATGTGATATTTCAGTTTCAAGACAATGGGTGGTACAAAGGTCGCAACAGCCTTGGCCAAGGAATCAGCTTGTTGGTTCTCTATTCTGGGAATAGAGTGTATGTTGAAAGACAAGAAGAAATTTTCTATAAGATCCTAGGTGAAATTCCTATATGATATCAACCTTGGGTGTTTATCTTGATACTGCTGCTTCACTTTTTTTACAATAAGCTCTGCATCACCATAGACTATTAAATGCTCGATTTTTAACTTCCTAGCAAATTCTAATCCTAAAACCAAAGCTTCATATTCATGGACATTATTCGTATAATCGATATCCCATTGTGACCTATAAGAGAAGGGAATAAAATACTCATCACCTGGTGCCACGAATAAAACTTAAGCTCCTACTCCTTCACAGGAGGAGGCACCATCGAAGAACATTTTCCACATTCCTTCTCTACTATTTACATTTTTATTTGTCATTTCTATTTTTTTATTTTCTTTTTTTGTACATTCTTCGAAATTGTCATCTATAGATAATATACAATTCCCTAAGTCTTTATCAACAACATAGACCATGTAATTATTGGGGTTTTGGGGGTCATTTACAATATACACCAGTCTAGTTTCTCTGTACAGTCATGTGAATTGTCCACCGAAAATCAGGATCGTAGCGTAAGTCATGTCCAACTGAATTGATCCTCCTAATTTAGTGCCCCAAGACCTGGATAGAAGCATTTCGTAGTTGGCAGGGATGTCAACAATGACCACATCCATAAGGATACTTTTTACAGGGATCTGAGCAAGATTTACTACTAAATATTTAATCATGCCTAGACACTTAAATTTTCTAGAATCAAACGAGTACAAGTATTGATAAGGTCTAGTAATTTCGAGGCCTAACTTCTCCATGATAATTTTAGCCATTAAATTATGAGAGGACCCAAAATCTAACATACAATTGTGGAGTAAATAGTCATGCACAATTAGTGTAATATAAAATGGAGAGACATAATCCTTAGTGTTTTTGATGTGTGGACCAAACATGATCATAGGTCTTTCATCCCGTAGATTAATAACATCCACATGACATTCAACATCAGAAAAATTTATCACTTTAGCAATTTTCTTTTTATAAATCGGGTTTTTTGCAAGTTCAACCTGAGGCATGGGAATTTTAATTTTATTAAGTTCATTTTCCAAACTGAAACCTCCAATTGTTTTTTCAATTTCTCTGGTTGGAATTTCTGCTTCTGTATTCTCCATTTTTTTAGTTTGCATTGTTTTTGTTTCAACTGGTTTTATTCGGGTAGCTTGTGTTTCAGTTGGTGGTTTAGTAACTGTTGCCTCATTCATTTTACTTCGCGACAAAATATTTTTTGGTGGAACATTCATAGGATTTTTTTCTCTGGGCCTTAAGTTGTACTTTTTTTGGAGTTCATTCATTATTGAATTGGCAAGCCCTTGATAGGTAGAGTCTCCCATATTATTAATGCTTTCCTCATTATTAAACAAGGATTCTAGGTCTAAAGACTTCTCATAATCTTGCCTGGTTAAATGTGGCTCAAGATCACCATCGCTAAGGTTGTTCAGATCCTCTTCTAACTCCTCATAATTTTTCATATCATCCCTTTGCATAAAATATTCAGTTTTAAACGGGGCTTGGATCTTTTGATCTTCATTTTTTATTTGTCTCTGTTGCATCTGGGGGTTAGGGTTTGTCTTAAATGACTCCTAATGTAAGTATCAGGTTTGGCTTGATCTAATTCCATTATGGATATCTTGTTTGATAAATCTTTAATTATCTTGGCCATCTCATCCATTTTCTCTTCTGCGGACTTCCCAGATCCAAATGGTCTTGCCTGTTACTTGAAACGCCTAGGTTCTCTAGTTCCTATCTCAACCTTGGTTTTTAATTTCCCAGATGCCATCATATTAGATTCAATTTCTATGGCATCATCTCACATTCCTGCTAGAGTGGGAGATCTTCTTTATCTTAAGAGGAGGGCAAAGTCAAGTTCTAAATCCCTTACAAAAGTTACCTTTGTCGCAGGTTGAGAAGGTTTGACTTCCGCTGGGATTTTTTTATACACTTTGTTGAACCTATTGTTGGTTGTGGAGCCTGATTATCTTCCTGATTCAGAGGTCCTTGCTTTCAGCCATGGTTATACCCCATGAAGTATTTACACCCCAGAAGTATGTACATTCTTCCACATGGGGGAGTGCAGAGGGGGGGTACCCCCTCTGCGGGGTCCGGGGGGTCCATCCCCCCGGCTGGGGGGTCTGGGGGCAAGTGGGCCCCCAGCGGGGGTTCAGGGGCGAAGCTCCCGANAAACCCTAACCTTGCTCGACCCCTACTCATTTTCGTTTTTGTCCAATGCTTAGCAGAGGTGAAGGATGAGGCCACCCATGGCCATCCCTCTGCTTGATTGACCCTGGTGTCCACAAGTTCAAGGACTGGGGGACGCATCATGCACAGTGGCGCATTCCCTCCGCTCTTCTTTTTTTGGCGATTGGGCTCCATGTGAGGCCGCCCCTTGTGGGCTTCTCCTCCATGGTGGCTTTGTGTTTGGGCAATAGGCTTTGAGAAAAGAATGTCCCCGAGGGCTCTGTTGTGATTTCTCCTTGTTCTGGACCAGAAAGAGCCTCAACTAGAAGCTGAATTCATACCCAACGCCGCTTGCTTTCACTCTAGAGAGAGATACCGTCTTATCCGATCAATGGCTGGTACTCGGAGCTCCCAAATGAACAAGGATCTGGATTTTACTAGCTACGACTATGCAACCATGACTTACGCCTCTGCAACAGGAGAAGCACAGGGATGAAAGAGACCCAGCATTGAATCCATAGAGGGAGGGGGGGGGTGGTCGATGCTTGGTCGTAGGCCTTCACATAGTGTAACAGACTTCGGTCTGTGAGCTCTCCTCTCCTGGCTTGCGCTGAGTTGTGGCTTTGTGTTATGTGTTGGTAACCTGTGTGTTGTGTATGACAGGTGTGCTTCGTTCGGTAGTTGTGGATTTGGAGTTTGGGCATGTGTAGTGCAAGGACCAACGCCCTCGTGGGCTCCTCTTCTGTGGCTTGGCGCGTGGTCTTGGTCGTTGGGATTTGGTGCATTAGCTTGTGTGTTGCATGGTTGATGAGTTAAGGCAAGGTTTGCTGGGTTTGGTGCTGGGCTTTGCGTAAGGTTTATGTGTTGTATGGTTGTTGCGCGCTAGCTCGGGATTTATTAGCTTGGCCTTCAGGAGTGCTACGTCTTGGTCTTCGGCCTGCTTGGTATTGTGTTTTTATTATTTTATGTTAACTGAGGTAAGTCCTCATGGGCTTGGTGCTAACATTGGGCTTTGAGTGTTTTGTGTTGTATAGTGTTGCGCTCTAGATCGGGAACTAGGTGCTTGGTCCACAGGCTTGCTACGTCTTGGTCTTCGGCCTTGAGCATTGGCTTGTGATGTGTTGCGTTGTTCGATTCTTGTGACTTGGTAGTGACGTGTAGTTCAATGTTTTGGCCCTTTGTGGGCTCTTCTTGGTGCTTTACACTTGGACTCGGTCTCGCATGTGACTTGTGTTTAGTTTGCAGGTCGCATGGATCTTGAGAGGGAGACATGTGGAAAGGTATCAGGCTTCGCGATGGTGGGATTTTAGAACGAAACCCAACTTTTCTCCTTTTTTTTTAAATTAATAAATAATTTTTTTGTTTTTTTGTTTTTACATTATATTATATATGTATATTTTTTGTTTGAAATAAATGCCCTTTTTTTATATATGTTTATTTATATACTAATATTTATAGGCTTTGTTTAGAAGTTCAAGTGTAGAGCGGAATTGATATATATATATATATATATATATATATTTGTTTTATTGTTTGTCATTTTCAATATGTATAACCTTATACAATTTTTACTTTCAATGAGCATAATGTTTATATATAGATCTGTATATAATAGATATTAGTGGGTTTGGATTGCAGGTTAGGTGGAGCTGGAGCTGGAGCTAGAGCTTTGAGTCTGAGCTTGGCCCTCAGGCCCAGATTTATATCTGATTAAAGGGTTGCAGGGCCCCTCTTTCCCAAGATTTTTAGGTTGCAGGTTTTCAAGTCTGATTACAATATATATTTACCCCAAAAAATTTATTCATGGTTTCAATATAACTATTTAGAAGTTGTTTAAATTTCTGGGTGGGAACAGTTCCATTCCTAAATTGGGTAGGTGGGTAGGCCCTGGTCCAAGTTTTTAAACTAGGGCTTTGATACCATGTGTAAGGTCTCTTCCAACAGAGCC
>SNQJ01S0025541.1:65029-89142 GCA_010110895.2 Picea sitchensis
TCAATTCCAACCACCTTATCCCCTTCTCTTAAATGATTCCATCATTCGATACAAAATAATAATTAATAACTTATTAAACTAGATTTTATTAAACAGATATTTAATCATTAAATTCATTAATTAGTGAATTAAACCAATTCACATTCAACCAATATTTAACCAGGAAAATTAATTAACTAATTATTTAAACTAATATACATTAAATAATTAACTAAACAATGACAATTGATTAAATACTTAGGGTTGTTACATTATCAAACAACATTTTGGCCCAATTGAAAGTGAAACCCTCTGTTACTTTGTGCATGATGGATACCCATTCCACTGAGAAGTGAGTAGGGCTCTTCTTCCCGAATAATCGACATAGCATCATGGCTACATACACCATATGAGCATCCAAAGATGTTGTGGCATATAAACTGTGAGCATCAGTTCTGAATCTCTCCGAGTGTCCCCACCAAGACTTGATTATATCGGGACAATTATTGTCATACTGGATGCACTCCTTTTGCTCGAATTCTAGAATGAATGAAACATTGAATGTATATCTAGGATTAGGGGATAGTTTATACATTACTTGCATGTGTTCTGGTCGGAAGGAGTCGACAATGACCTCCTAATGGTTGACAATGCTCTTGGTATGGATGTCAACATGCTCCAAATCCTATCTTATCATGTCATTGTAAGGCATGAGCCTTGGCCATGCCGATACTTTGTGTAGCTCCAACTACACTATATGTCTGATTTTGGCCATATAAGTGTCACCCTCCTCTTTGGAAGAGTCCTCGAGGCAGTTTATGATTTCACGCTCTAAAATATCGAACACCTGCGTCCAAGTCCTAACAGTGTCTATGGCTCATGGCATTGTGTCTGACAGAACGCCCGCATTTGGGTTTGAATCCTTGCTTTCTGTGTCAGGCATTTTCATCATTTTTTGTGGTGCCATAACTTCTAATGAGACAGAGTGAAATTACATGTTTACAGAGAAAACTCGTGAATCCTTCAAACAAATAAATCTTTCTAATTGCAGAAAGTGAAAATGAATTCAAAATCGAAGTTCTTTTATTCAAAACAGAGTCATTGCTTTTTGTATAACTTCAATGATGGAAAATTAATTAACATTTGATGGGAAAGTCTACCTGGCGATCTGCAATCTGCGTTTGAATCATTATCCTTAACTAGTCATAAATGCCACCAACACTTCGATGGTTCTTGTTCGGGGGTTTTCGATGTGAAAGAGTGGTAACCTCCCGAATCCCGAATCCGCGAAAAAATTAATCTTTGAATAATCACTTTTAACTAATCATGTTTAAGACGGTGTGTTAGCTTCAAGTGTTTCGGGAGTTCGGACTTTGGGTAATTTCAATGTATATTGAGAGGGAATTCCCGAAATCCGAAATGCGAAGAAATTAATTATTTGGTAATTTATTTTAATTCCTAATTAACTGCATTCAACTCGAAGTATTTTGGGAGTTCGGGCTTCAGAAACTTCAAAATATCATCCAGGGGAAACATCCGAAAACTGAACTAAAAAGTCATTGATTATGTTTAAATCAATTATTTAACATTTAATACTTCGGTATTTTGATACTTCCATGATTTGTGAATTCATTCTTTATTAAAATCCTGAAGGATTATCTCCCATAGTGACGTGTTGTAGATCATGCCATTCTCATGTGTCGAGGAAAAGGGAGGTGCCACGTGTCAACTTGGGAAAGACTCAAAAGGCACACGTGTCCCACAACTTGTACCCTTAAAAAGGTTTAGGAAAATAAACAAGAAGATGCTTTTAGGTTTCAGAGCTTTGGGATTTTTATTGTTAAGACTTATTGCAACATTCGAAGCGCAGAGCTCCAAAATGACCGTTATAGTTTTACCTCTTCAAAATTTAGGTGGCTCCAACAATCCGGAGCTATTAGGATTGTTCGATCAAAAGGAAAAACTTGTCAATGGCGGATGTCGTGTGTGCCTTATTATTTACCAACCAACATAGGGATTTGATTTAAAATTAAGATATCACTTACCAACTTTCAGTCTTCTTCGAGTAGCATTATATTTTCATGAGGTGAAAAGCATAGGGCTCAAAAGTTCATAATTGTATGTGTTCGAACATAGGCTCCATCTGGGGATCGCATCTCCCTGTGAGATGCGAAAGAACAGTAGACCGAGTGTCTTTATTGGGCAAATGGATTCATTATTGCATTTTTGGGAAACACTTTTAGGAATTAAGCATATAGAGAAAAATTGAACTTCAACCGAATCTCAGAAAACCTTTGAAACACCCCCGATCATTTATCTCAAGTTAGGCTATTTAAAATTTCCCTTTACTGAAACTGAGTTCGGATATGTTTAAGATAATCAAAATGACTTTAACTGAAATATCAGACTTCGACTGACTTCATTCGCATCAAGGTTAAGTAGATGTGACAATTTATTTAGGGAGTCCTTTGTTGGTTCAAAGTGTAAGGATTACTCGAAAGAGAATTATATGTTAGAGTATATTTCATAGATATGTATGACAACCATACAAATATCATAGATATTTCTTCACTGCCAGGGATCCTATTCAGTACCCCAGTGAAGTTATCTACTTCTCCCATTGAATTTCCTTTCACCACTTCAATTAGCATTTTTGCATTTTTCCGATATGAGGGAAATCATTATACGAATTTCCTTTCATCATCTCTTTGGACAAGATGGGGGCAATCAAATTATGAATTTCATTTCACCATCTGTATTTTATTTTAATATTTTGAAGTGGGGGCAAACAATCTGTATGTAACATACAAGGGATGATATATGCTTAAAATTTTAATAGGAAGGTTTGTCACAAATTTTTTTTAGATGTACTCTACAACTAATTTTCCCCCAATTTTCAATATAGCTTTGCCTATGGGGAAGATTTTATAGGGATTTTGATTTTTAGGGATCGACCTTGAGCAAATTAGTCAAATTAAAATCTGATAAATGAGCTAAATTTATTAGGATTATCCTGGACATACTTTCTTTCAGTTAAAATCAAAGGAACATAAAGATTTTCGCCTAATCTTGTTTAGGAGATAACTTTTTAAGTTTTCAAAGTCAATGTGTAATTCTTTCTTTTTATGAAGACCCAGGAAAGGTAGCAAAAATCATGAGGGAATAAAAACTCAGAGATAGGAAAAATAAAACGGAAAGGTAATTCAGAAGGCCAGACATAAAATAATCTCATTTTGACACATGTTTGTTTATTGTTTCTCGAACTTCCTTTCAAGCCTCCTTTTATATTCTTATTTTCTTTTTCTTTTTATTTCATTCAGAGAAGGTTTTGGAATTAAGATGAAATTTCATACTTCTCTGATCTTTGATCAGGTGACAATATCTATATGAGTGAAACCTCCTTTGCATTTGATAAGATTTCCTTTAAAATTTTAGTTTCAAATAGCGGGGTAGGAGTTCATACCTCATATTTCCTCTGTATTTTCAATCAAGTAAATCATTAATTTATCACCTATTTTGAGAGAAAGCAAATGTTTTTTTTTGAAAAATGAGTTGTTGGATTCCGATGTATCCTCATCTCTCATCTAATGATACATATTATGCACGGGAACAAAATGGGATATGTCATAAAATTTTGCAGGTATATGATACAGGTGCTTTTATATTCTGTTTCGGTGATATCAAGTAAATATGGTTTATTTACAATGAACTATAAAATGCCTTGGATAATTTACAACAGAAAAGAAAAACTGCATTTTTTTTTTTAAATGGAAACAAATGTCGATTCAAACCGATATATACAATGGAAATCGAAAATATGACTACTGCATAAAAAAAATTAGGTAATGCTCATTGATAGGAGCGTCGAGATTTTCCAGTAAGAAGTAATTTCTCCCCTCAATAGCTACAATTCTAAAAGGTTTGAACCAGAGATGTTCGAACTTACCATGTTTCCCTACATCCTCCTTTCTAGCATCCTACTTTAAACTAGATCACCCAAAAGAAACTCCCCATCCTTAGCCTTTTTATCGAAAAGGGCCTTCATATTATCTTGGTACTTTTGAAGTTTGTCATCTACTTCGGCCCTATTTTGTTGGAATTCGATTATTTGATTTATCCTTTTTGTAACATCGTTTGGATATTCATTTTCATCCTGCCAGAGCTTCATCATAGGAAGAGAGAGATTGATAGGAAGTACAATGTTAGTACCATAAACCAATTGTAAAGGGGACATACCTATTGATTTCTTGGTGTCGATCCAATTCACCCATAAGGCGTAGTTTAGGTGGATGTGGCAAGCCTTCTTATTTTCTGTCAACACCTTTTTTATTATAGTAATTGGGATTTTGTTAGACGATTCGGATAACCCATTCCCCTGAGGATAATAGGCTGTAAAATGTTCTAACACAATGTTGTATTTTTGGCAGAAATTGATCATTACCATAGATTTGAAATCTTGGGCGTTGTCAGTGACTGTTTTTCGAGGACAACCAAATCTTGATAGGATGTTCTCTTCCAAGAAATTTATTACTACCAAATCCATAGCATTCTGAGTTGGAATAACTTCTACCCATTTAGTGAAGTAATAGGTGACGGTTAAAATCCATTTATGTTGAGTGCTTGACTGCAGATTGATCTTTCCAATGAAATATAAACCCCATTGTTGAAAGGGAGCTTCTACTTTCTTTGACCAGGATTAAAGGTAGTGAATGGAGCTTTTGCTTACCAAAGAACAGTTGGCAAGAGTTGCAGGCTCTGACCTTGGAATTCACATCAGTAAATAACTTTGTCCAATAATATCCATCTCTTAAAATCTTGTAGGTCGTTTCCCTCTAGGCATGGTGTCCTCGACACACTCCTTCATAAAATTCATTTATGACACTTTCTGTTTCAGGTTTTGTTAAGCAACATAATAAGAAACCTAGAGGATCCTTCTAGTACAGTTGGCCATCAAGAATACAATATTTAACTACGTGTAGCTTCAAATTTCTCGCTTTAGATGGAGTCATGTCATTCAGGCACTAAAGGGTAAGGAGGTATGAAACAATATCACAATACCAAGCAGAGGAAGAAAACTTATCTTCAATCTGAATCATAGGGGTTTGATCATCAAGCTCCTCGATATTTGGGAGATATCTGTGTGATTCTAGGTGATTTATCCCGAGCGCCTGGAAATTTGATTCGGCTAACAGTTTTTCCAAGCCTTGAACTTTGAATAGCTTGGTCGGTTTCACTTCTAGATCAAATTCTTGAATTTTAGCCAACCATTGTCCTCTTCTCCCATCATTGTCCGACAGAACTAAAATTTCTTTGATATAATTAGTTGGCACGTAGGTGACTATCTTGGAATGTAGTACATATGTCCTGAAATCCTTGAGGGCCTTCACAATTGTGTATGCTTGTTTCTCTAGTATATCATACCTTAATTTTGCATCCCTGAGGCTTTTGCTGAAGAAAGCTATTGGTTTCTAGAATCCCTCCTCGTTCTTTTGCAGGAGTACTGTTGCAATAGTATGTTCGGAAGAGAACAAAAAGATCATGAATTCCTTTGTATACTATGTACTTGCTAACAACGGTGCTTTCCCTATAGCCTTCTTGACACGCTCGAATGATGCTTTATCTTCAGTGGTCCATTTCACTTCGTTGTCTCTCTTCAACATATATGTAATCATTTTTATTATTTCAACAAAATTGGGAATGAATGTTCTCAAAAAGTTGATCTTTCCTAAAAAAGATTGAATTTCTTTTTTGTTCCTAGGAATATTTATTCTATCTATAGCCTCAACTCGTTTAGGGTCAAACTTGATTCCTTCTTTTGAAACTATATGCCCCAATAGCTTACCTTCTTGCATAGCGAAATGTCGTTTCTTAGTATTAAGAGACAAACTGAACTTTCTGCATTTTTCGAAGGTCTACTTGAGGTGTAACATATGTTCTGCATCAGAATTAGAAAAAACCGTCAAATCATCAAGATAAATAACGACGAATTTGTCTTTCTCCCCGACGAACATAATGTCCATCGCTCTTTGGAAATTAGCTCCTGCATTCATCAAACAAAATGGCATTTTATCGTACATAAAATTTCCCCACGGAGTGGTAAATGCAGTCTTTTCTCTGTCGTCTTTAGGGACAACAATTTGATTGTATCTGGAAATAAGATCAATCATGGACATCTTGTTATCCCCAACTACCTTTTCTAGAACATGATCCATTTTCGGGAGCGAGTAGTTGTCTTTGACGGATGACTGATTTAAGTTTCTGAAATCTACACAGAGCCTTATTTCACCACTTTTCTTTTTGACGAGGACTAAATTCGCTACCCATTCGGAATACCTAAGTGGATCGATAATTTTTTCATCGAGAAGTTTCTTGACTTCCCTTTCTATCACTGGTAGGAGAAAAGGTTTTATCTGTCTAATTTCTGTATGGAAGGTTTAATACCATGTTTTAGAGGAATCTTATGTCCAATAAAAGAGGTATCATAAGTTTTCAGATCATCATAAGACCAAGAAAAAACATTATTGTACTGTCTAAGCAACTCAACATACTTACTTTTCATTTGGGCCGAAAGGTATTTTGATATCTTGACCATTTTTGGATCTTTGCTAGTTCCTACATTATAGTCTTCAACTTCTTAGGGTTGAGGATGTAAGGTAGAATTTAAAGGTATGTCATCCTGGTCAAACAATATTTCTAAAGGGATCAGACCTCTGGGAATCTGGTTGTTCTTAAGCACAAGCATACGGTGATTTTCTATCTTGTCTTGGAATTTTTCTGGGGTTTCTCCTTCTTGCATAATCCAAGCAGGATCATTTTGGTTTTCCTAATCTATGTGAGTTTCAGAGAACTCATCAATCATCTCCAAAAACTCTTTAATTTGTTCATCATCCTCGAACACTTGTCAGTGTTGGATGTTGTTTGGGATCGACGGTATGTGTCTCATCTTGATGTGATATTTTAGTTTCAAGACAGTGGGCGGTACAAAGGTCGCAACAGCCTTGGCCAAGGAATCAGCTTGTTGGTTCTCTATTCTGGTCATAGAGTGTATGTTGAAATACGAGAAGAAATTTTCTATAAGATCCCAGGTGCAATTCCTATATGATATCAACCTTTAGTGTTTATCTTGATACTGTTGCTTCACTTGTTTTACAATAAGCTCTGCATCACCATAGACTATTAGATGCTTGATTTTTAACTTCCTAGCAGCTTCTAATCCTAAAACCAAAGTTTCATATTCACAGACATTATTCATATAATCGATATCACATTGTAACCTATAAGAGAAGGGAATAAAATACTCATCACCTAGTGCCATGAATAAAACTTCAGCTACCGCTCCTTCGTAGAAGGAAGCACCATCGAAGAACATTTTCCACATTCCTTCTCTACTATTTACATTTTTATTTGTCATTTCTATTTTTTTATTTTCTTCTTCTGTACATTCTTGGAAATCGTCATCTATAGATAATATACAATTCCCTAAGTCTTTATCGACAACATAGACTGGGTAATTATTGGGGTTTTGGGGGTCATTTACAGTATACGCTAGTCTAGTTTCTCTGTACAGTGGTGTGAATTTTCCACTGAAAATCGGGATCGTAGCTTAAGTCATGTCCAACTGAACCGATCCTCCTAATTTAGCGCCCCAATACTTGGATAGAAGCATTTCGTACTTGGCAGGGACGTCAACAACGACCACATCCATAAGGATAGTTTTTACAGGGATTTGAGCAAGATTTACTACCAAATATTTAATCATGCCTAGACACTTAAATTTTCTAGAATCGAACAAGTACAAGTATTGATAAGGTCTAGTAATTTCGAGGCCTAAATTCTCCATGATAATTTTAGGCATTAAATTATGAGAGGCCCCAAAATCTAACATACAATTGTGGAGTAAATGGTCATGCACAATTAGTGTAATATAAAATGGAGTGACATAATCCTCAGTGTTTTCGATGTGTGGACCAAACATGATCGTAGGTCTTTCATCCTACAGATTAATAACATCTACATGACATTCAACATCAGAAAAATTTATCACTTTAGCAATTTTCTTTTTATAAATCGGGTTTTTTGCAAGTTCAACTGGAGGCATGGGAATTTTAATTTTATTAAATTTGTTTTCCAAACTGAAACCTCCAATTGTTTTTTCAATTTCTCTGGTTGGAATTTCTTCTTATGTATTCTCCGTTTTTTTAGTTTGCGTTGTTTTTGTTTCAACTGGTTTTATTCAGGCAACTTGTGTTTCAGTTGGTAGTTTAGTAACTATTGCCTCATTCGTTTTACTTCACGACAAAATATTTTTTGGCGGAACATTCATAGGATTTTTTTCTATGGGCCTTAAATCGTACTTTTTTTGGAGTTTGGTCATTATTGAATCGGCGAGCCCTTGATAGGCAGAGTCTCCCATATTATTAATTCTTTCCTCATTATTAAGCAGGGATTCTAGGTCTAAAGACTTCTCATAATCTTGTCTGGTTAAATGTGGCTCAAGATTGTCATCGCTAAGGTTGTTCAGATCCTCTTCTAACTCATAATTTTGCATATCATCCCTCTGCATAAAATTTTCAGTTTTAAACGGGGCTTGGATCTTTTGATATTCATTTTTTATTTGTCTCTGTTGCATCTGGGGGTTAGGGTTTGTCTTGATATGATTCCTAACGTAAGTATCAGGTTTGGCTTGATCTAATTCCATTATGGATATCTTGTTCGATAAATCTTTAATTATCTTGGCCATCTCATCCATTTTCTCTTCTACGGACTTCCCAGATCTAGATGGTCTTGCCTATTATTTGAGATGCCTAGGTTCTCTAGTTCCTATCTCAACCTTGGTTTTTAATTTCCCGAATGCCATCATATTAGATTCAATTTCTATGGCATCATCTCGCATTCCTGCTAGAGTGGTAGATCTTGTTTATCTTAAGAGGAGGGCAAAGTCAGGTTCAAAATCCCCTGCGAAAGTTACCTTTGTCGTAGGTTGAGAAGGTTTGACTTCTATTGGGATTTTTTTATACAGTTTGTGTAACCTATGAGTAAATTCAAGGACTATTTCTAAATTCCTTTTCCTTAAAGCCCCAAATTCAGTTAAGTAGTAGAGATGGTCTTTTTTCTTGCCCCACTATCTTAGGAAATCATTTTCTAGTTCATCATATAACCGTATGGAACCTATAGGGAGTCCTCTGAACCAGGTTCTCACTTGTCCTTCAAAGGTTTGTATTAACACCCTTGAGTAAACATCCTCGTGTTCGATGCCAAGGATATCAACAAACTAATCAAAAAAGGCTATGTGTTTAGTCATGGTTAGGTCTCCTTCTCCCATAAATTTCGGTAGGTTTTTCATATAATTTTCGGGCAAATCATGGAGGACGGTAGGAAGGACCAAGGGAGTGTATCTGGCAGATCCCTTGGCAAATATTCTAGAAGGTGGAGCTTGTCCTTGACCTTTTCCACCTGCTCCTCCACCTCCTACGCCACAAGCACCAGCCATTGGAAGTCTAGGAGACAAACTTTGGGAGCTAAAAAGGGGATTTTCAAAAACCTTGAGAGAGTGAAAAGGTGACCTTTTGACTACTTCGAGATGTGGCGAAAGAAGTTCTGGAAAAATACCATTAGGAGACAGAAAATATATATGAGGAAAAGGAAAAAACGGGTTGGTTTCCTTAGATTTAGAAGATATATATACAAGAGAGACGATCGGGAATCAATCGAGGTAAAAGGGGTACTCTTTAGAGTTCCGTGAAACTTAAACCTTCACTTCGGGAAAGGAGATACCCTGCAGAGTGTCAACGATGAAAGGTATTGAATGGGATTCTTTGTTCTCGTTGGTAAAAGTACCTTTCAAGTCAATATCAACCTTAATCTTGGGAATGCTCACCTTTGGAGTTTCGGTTTTAGCCATAGGTTCACTAGTTGATGCCTCTGCAAAATGACTCTATTTAAGGCTTTCGTTGGGGGTTAGCTCTTCAATTGGAACCTTAGCATTTACTTGTGTCACTTTGGGTTGATATACTTTACCTGTTGATGCAGCAATATATTTGAGGTATCCCTTTGGTTTCAACAACTTTTCGGGATCTGACACTGGTGTGGTCTGCTTATCGCCTAGATTTTTTCTAGTATTATTTTGAACGAATGCCAGTTTTGTCTACAGTGGAGTTGCCAGGTGAAAAATAAAAATAATCCTTAATTATGTATTCAATCTTTGTTCACCATCAAATATAGAAACTTACCTTGTCGTTTTCCCAGGGAAAATACTTCGTTTCTTCATCCCCAATAGTGACACCAAAAATATGTTGTTCTTGAGATTAAACTTAAGTCTCAAAGAGTAATGTCAGGCATCAGGAATGTTGAAAGAAAATGTTTTAAAAGAGTGATTTTTATACCCTTAGTTATATAATAAATAATCCTTAAATGAAATTAATAATAGGAAAGTACAGAGGTCGTATTTCATTATCTGAGTCACAATTATGATATCAAATGGTGTGGGAGAAACTTACAAAACTGTTAAACAAAGCTAGGCATCAATGGTAGCTGAGTCTCTCCTTGTTTGCATTAGAAGAAAGTAAAGAGTGAACCCTTGAACATGATATGAGATGCGGTAATTCAAATAGCTTGCAAGTCTTTTTTTACTTACAGTAAACACAGAGGAAAAATTGCTTACTTAATGAAATGCTGATATAATGTGACTACAATAGTTGTGATACTAAATTGCAATCAATTAGTTATCAAGTAATTACATAAAGAAATTCAGGGATATGGAAATACAGAAGAAACACACAACTCAAATTGAACGAAAATTAGAATCTCTGTCTGCACTTGTATTAATACTAAAAAAGGAGAGTTTTATCTATTACATCTGACAAGAAGCATCCTTGAATGAATCTTGAATCTATGTATTTATACAAAAATTGTCACAACTCAAAACAGTTGGACTTCTTACGATAAAAATAGCATATATTTGAATAAGACAACAATATGTAAAATTTGATGAGCTCCGCTGATGTTCTCCTCTATCTCTTCATCTGCTGGGCAAAAAAACCTTATTTCTTTAGTCCTTTAGGCTGGACACATCTGTCATATGGCCTCCTTAATAATTCGGCATATTATCCTGGTCGTTTTTATATGTGGCCATCTGCCCTCCAGATATATTCGACAATGTAATGAGACACAGTCGGGATCAAGGATGAATGAAAATTAGATGAGTAGCATTGCATGGCTTGCCAAGGAATGCATAATGGGCATAAGAAAAGTAACCATTCGTGGGGAGGATGACAATGGAACAGGTGCATGATGATGAATCAGGGATAAGTGAAGATTAGAATGTGAATGAATGAGATAAGTGGTTGTAGGAAGGTAAAAGGTAGGAGAGGTAAAGACAAAGGGCACTATGCATGTTTTCCTTATTTGCTTCCATCTGTGCTTGCTTTACCATGTTCAATACATTGGTTTCATATATTCAATAATCAAGTGACAAGCAAAATGCAATAATTTCAAAATTTATTGGGGCCTATTTATTTGTGCTAAAAATTAAGGGGAGATGTCGAGGGCTCAACAAATGGAAACTAACTAAGTGAAACAATTATCTATATTGTTAATATAATGGGGTTTGAGTTTATTAAAAACTAGATGAGAGGTTTCAAAAAATATTTAAACATTGTAAGATCTTGTGGGTCCCACATAAGACAAATTTAATAGTGTAAATCCAAAATATTTAAGTACTTAATATCTTTTCTATATTTAAACAATGAATCCTTAAAAAGGATAATTTAATTTATGATATCCTCACACTATTGAATGGTAAAGGTGAAACTATGGAGTTTTATGAGAAGTAGACACCTATATAAGTATATAAATTATCTATGTTTCCTGACATTGCTTCACTTCCAACGAGCATCCATAGCCTCGAGGAAGATGTCTTGGTATCATACAAGCATGGTCCCATTGCTAGTGAGCATCCGTAGCTCTAACGAGTTTACTTGTACTTCCCACACTTTACAGTGATTTCAACTTCCTTATTTTATCCCTTTTGATTTATTTGAAATAATTTCTTATGCAATCGGGTAAAAGAAGCAGGGCAATACAAGAGATAATCTTAGTTTAAAGAACAGATGTCATACTTTTGAAAAAAAAATTGATCCTTTCCCTTAAACTATCAATGTAGAATATCACTTTAATGTGGTGGGATGGGTGGGATTCAAATAAAAGATAAATATAGACTATTTCCTCTACTTAAAGAGTACCATCATAATTCAAAATTTTGTAGTCTAAACGTTATACGTTTTGGCCCTTTTCTAGGGATATTTTATGGGGATATTTTCCCGAAATCCGACAGGAAATTGTTTTATATGCATATTTGAGTGGTTAATTCTATATAATTCGAGTGCCCCAGGGGGTTTTCAACACGCTGAATCCATTTCTGCATTCATAAATGAAATTTAAACAACAAAAAAATGTGATTTCGTGTAGATTTGTGTCGTTGGATTCCAACAAAAAAAGAAAAATATATATAACAGTTAGACAATGTCATTTAAGATAAGTGTTAATGTTCCACCATAGTCACTAATCAATGCCATATATTTAAAACTTAACTTAGATGTTTTCAATTATTAAATCAACCCCATTTATGATAGTAACAAAGTAAACATAACAATTGTGGAACTTGGAAAAAATTTCCACATATAAAAAGAATAAATTATTAAAAACAAAATAAACTCAAATTTTCAAAGAAACTTAAGAAACAAGAATAAATTTTAAATAAAAAAATAAAACAAAAATAGAAAAGTAACTAATAGAAAACAAAACAAATGTACACTATCCTAAACTAATCAAATTCCAAAAACTATTTGAAGTTAAACAACCATTGTAACCAAACTTAGGCTTGAAGCATATTAACACATTGATAATATTATCAAAGAAACATGTCCAAACTAAGATATGATATGTTCAATTAATCAAACCTCTTTTATTAAGACACAAAGAAAAATAGAAAACATAAAATGGAAATTGCTTAATAATAAAAAGGAAAAATGAACCCTAAACTAACTGTATAGTTATGACATCAATCTTCAAATCATGAGAACCTCATCAATTAGATTCAAATTTTATTTCATTTTTCTCTCTTAAATAAGTCATGCTTCACAATATTTGCAAAAGACCAATTGCATTGAGCATTTCAAAACCAATTTCTTATATAATGTCAACTGATAATCAAGAGGCTAAGATAGGATAGGAAAAGAAAATGTTTAACCAATGTTACTATGAGAAATATGATTAATAACCAAGAGAGAGAAAGGGTAAGGAAAATCTGCCATGAATATATCTCGATGATGGTTCATCTTCAACTTGACATTTTCATAACTACATTATTTAAACAAAAGAGAGATAATATAACTATAAAATAAGCAAACAAAACAAAGCTAACTAATCTACTTCTAAACCTAGTCTACGCTACATTGGTTATCAAAAACTACGTGAAATCATACTACCAATGCAACCATCCAAGTAATTATGAGCCTACAATCACATGTTCATTGAAAATAAGAAATAGGCATTAGAGTATTATTTTATAAAAGATAGAAAGAATTAAAACATTTATATTCAGTATATGTAAAATGATTCCTTTAAAATTGACCTGGAACCTTTTCACATAAGAATCCTCCACCCAAATTCCAATTTTATCATAATTTTCAAATTTAATATTATGGAATCGTTGAAAAGAATTTAAGGGAGAAGAACATATTTGATATGAATCATAAGTTAAAGTGTTAAAATTTTTACCTTCAATGCATGCCTCATTTCTATAGAGGTCATTTGATTGTGAAAACTGAATAAGATAATGAGGATCTATCATAAAAAATGATTGACACCAAAATATCTCATTATCTTGTAGTTGATTTTTTAACTAACCAGGAGTCTGAGAAGGATCAGGATAGTCCAATTGTACAACATTAAAATGATCCACTCGTATAGGAAAAGTATAAGTAAAAATAATGAGAAGGATCAGGATAGTCCAATTGTACAACATTAAAATGATCCACTCGTATAGGAAAAGTATAAGTAAAAATAATGGTGTCAATCAATTGTTCATGACAACGGTAAGGCCTTTCATCTTTCACATCCATGATAATGAAAGAATCTATAAAATACATACTTCACAAGAGTTATCCATAACATTTTCCCATCTAAAAGGTTTACATGGGAGATATTGAAATGACTCCAAGGCCACCATTTCATCCTTCTCATTCCCAAAGTATAGATCATTAACAATTGGCTCCTTATTAAAATATAATCCCGGACATAATACTCTAGAAGGATTAACTATAGGATTACGTATAACTATCTGCACATGAGAAGCATAAACCATATCAAGATATAAAAAATAATGGCTATTGGAAATCAAATAATGAAAAGCATCTCTACGAGGATTCTCCTTAAAAGAAATATTTTCTCCCAAATTTTGATTAGTTATTAATGAATCATTCAAACATTTTTATTTGTGAAATATTATATTTTCAGCCTTATCACAATCAAGCCTACCTTCTTCTAATCAAGATATAAAATGTTTGATGCCATGCGCATCTAAAGAAACATCTTTTTCTAATTTATAGTGTTTATCCCATTCTCTTTTAATACAATGGAACTCATAGGAATATCTATATCAAGTTTATGTTCACAATAAGTAAAAAATAATGGAAGCATGTCAACAAAATTTTCAAAGTAAAAGGTTCAAGAACGCTTTCAATGAGACAACCATTAGCCTAGTCTAGAAGTGTAAGACTGAGAGATTCTTCTTCACTCTTTGTAGTTAAACAAAAACAAGTGTGTTCTGAAGTACAATGTTGATCACAAGAGATGCAATCTTACTCAAAAATTCCAGAAGTGACAGTCAAATATTCAAGAAGGTGACATATTTCTTCATTCTTAGGTGGAGGTTCCTTCTCCTTCTATTTTTCCTATAATCTTAAAAATAAAGGAGCATAAAAAAAGTATAATATGCCCAACCCTTGAACTTGTATTGTCTTAAGAATAACGAGAAATAATTCTATGTTTTTCCTTTCACAACGGTCTCTTGAAGATTGGAACTTAGTCTTTCTATGCAAGATATCTATTTATCAATAGGAAAAATAGTTGGAGAAAGATAAAAATATTAAATGAAACTAGAACTCTCATGTAAATAAAATCTAACCACATAATCAACATCGAAACATGATATAAAATAAACAATATATAACGAATCTTGATTAATAGAAAGAGAATTAATATGTAGGAAATGTTCAAAAAGATCAATCTAAGAAGGTTTATCAACCAAAGGAAACCTATGACAAATACACATGAATCTTGATAAGAAACCCTTAGTAAATTTGTCTTCTCCTTTTGATAGATCCTAAAATTCACCACATAACTCATCATAGTCATAATTCCCAAATGCGTTATAAGATTCATACATGAATTGTTCCCAGGCTTGAATAGAATCGTCTAAAAGAGACTCAAACCAAAGCTTGACTCGACCATTGAAAGTGAGGGAGAATAATATTCATTTGACAAGATCATTAGTAATTTTATAATATTTGTAGTTAAGAATAACATGACTAATATGTTCAGAAGAAGACCTATGACTTTCTCCATCAAATTCAATCTTTAACAAGGAATGAATTGCCTTTTTGGAAACGTTACTAGTTGTTTGAAAAGAATCAGACGAACGTTGCCACACAAGGATAAGGATAGGAGATATGAGTAAATAAAATCATTCAAAAGAATTACTCTATAGGGATATATTTTCATCCGACCCTCCTTCTAGCGCCAATTGTTGATAGCTTGAAAAAATCTTACTAACAACATGGGATCATCACCTGATCAAGGTCCCAAATAGACCTATACTTGTTTAGTGTGGTGATGTCCACCTATATGTTGTCCCGGTTGCCACCAAATGGATTTTGAAATCAACTTAATGTCGCTCCATTTAAATCAATAATATAATCCTAAGTTTGGTTTAACATAGCTAATTAAAACCTAACTAATGCTATGTCTAATTTCCTATCTTAATCTAGAGTAAATATAATTTAAATATTAGATATGGAGAGGGAAATTAAATTAATTTGAACAAGAAATAATTCATTGTTAAAGTAATTATTAAATACAAATGCATAACATAACTTGTTTAAAATTATAATCAACATTTCAACATCTAATGTAATCAATGAAAAGAAAATAAGATATTACAATGCCATATGAAAATAGTTTCAAATTCTAAAATTGTGTGACATAACACATTCACATAAAGGTGAAAGAATAGCCTTAACACCACAATGATAATTCCTTTTCTTTAATTACCAACGTTCGAATCCTAAATCCATATTCTGATAAAAATATACAAAAATATAGTCAATGGATTTTCCATCCTTTCAAATCACAAACTGAGATAACATTAATTCTGAAGGACATTACCCAAAATCACAATAATATGGTATTCTCATTGTCTCGATCAATCTTTCTTTCCACAACAAGATATGATGGTTCTATGTGTCGGTTGTGGAGCTTAATTATGTTCGTGATTCAAAGGTCTTGTTTCATTCGTGTTTGAATCCCATTTTTGAGGGAATGTCGGGGCTTCCATCCCCACAATTTTCACCAGGGGTAAATACAATTTATGGATCCCTCCCAAGGTTAGGAGGCAACGACCTCGAAGAGATTTTTTTTTTAAAATTGCCCTGTAAAGAAAAAATGTGATGATAGTGTTGACTCCAAAACGTTCTTTGTTTACATGACAGTGTCATGTCTCACTATGCTCCATCGTGACTATAATCTACAACTTCTCTACCATGATAGCATGGCCAATCGAATTGTAGTTTGATTGCAATGCTCTTCCACCACAATGACATGTATTATCTCTACAATTCCTTGACAGTATGCACGTAATACAAGCTCTCGGCTGCAAAATGTGAGGATGACCTATAAAAGTAAATCTCAATGATAGCATGGGAATTTCCCTTGTTTTTCCTCCCCCTTTTCAATCTATAGTTTCCATGGATTTATAATTTAGCATCCACCTGAATTTTATCTGACATTGTGATGTGTCAAGATCCCTCCTAGATTTTCTTTGTGAGCTCATCTTGTTATTTTCAATCATGTCTCTTTCTCTCAAGCTATCCTCCTTGCATGCTAGTTATGATCCTTCCTCTACATAATCTTATTCGATGTGATGGCTTCCTCTATAGCATTTCATATTTTTCTTTTTTCTTTTATATTAAAACTTACACCATATAAAATCAGAAATTAGTAAATACATATAGAAATAAAACTTTAAACGAAAATGTACATATAAAAAAAATAGAAAATAAAAATAACAAATCTCATTTTAATTAATCTCATGATCTAACTCAAGCCTTTCAAAGTTCAATTTTCTAAAATCTATCCCCTTTGTTTGTCACCCATAGATTGTCATCATGACCATTGTTCTTTGCAATTTGGTAGCATGAAACTTCTCAGATCTGATGCATGGTTTATCTGTTGATGTAGTTGTTTCTAGTTGCACCTTTGGATTTCATTATCATGTCCTCAACAAAACCTAAGATCACATCCAATGTTTTTTTGTAAAATGATCTCTACGATTTGGAGCTATGAACCTTCCTTCACGCACTAATTGTGACCCTTCTGAAGACTCGTGGTAAAAGTCCTCCTTGATATCATGTGCTATTCCATATCCATTTAATTTTCATAACCTCCTCAACAATCATGATCCCATAGCTTCTATTTTGTGCAAAGGAGGAAACCTTGGAATTTTGGTCTTTCATTGCCTTAGTTTTCAAAAGTAGACTGCATTATGAATATTGGAGGNATAATCTTATTCGATGTGATGGCTTCCTCTATAGCATTTCATATTTTTCTTTTTTCTTTTATATTAAAACTTACACCATATAAAATCAGAAATTAGTAAATACATATAGAAATAAAACTTTAAACGAAAATGTACATATAAAAAAAATAGAAAATAAAAATAACAAATCTCATTTTAATTAATCTCATGATCTAACTCAAGCCTTTCAAAGTTCAATTTTCTAAAATCTATCCCCTTTGTTTGTCACCCATAGATTGTCATCATGACCATTGTTCTTTGCAATTTGGTAGCATGAAACTTCTCAGATCTGATGCATGGTTTATCTGTTGATGTAGTTGTTTCTAGTTGCACCTTTGGATTTCATTATCATGTCCTCAACAAAACCTAAGATCACATCCAATGTTTTTTTGTAAAATGATCTCTACGATTTGGAGCTATGAACCTTCCTTCACGCACTAATTGTGACCCTTCTGAAGACTCGTGGTAAAAGTCCTCCTTGATATCATGTGCTATTCCATATCCATTTAATTTTCATAACCTCCTCAACAATCATGATCCCATAGCTTCTATTTTGTGCAAAGGAGGAAACCTTGGAATTTTGGTCTTTCATTGCCTTAGTTTTCAAAAGTAGACTGCATTATGAATATTGGAGGTCTAATGGTTCTACTATTGTGGACCTTTCCAACTTATGCTTTCGCTGACAAGTTTGTGGAACATACCATAGTTTGTTAGCTTGGTGATTTGATGCATTGTCCATTGATATGTTCGAGGAAACATTTTGATTTCCTCTTTTACAGGTCGAGCTATCAAACTTTTTTTATGTTGATCCCATTGGAATTCAACAAATTCATTAAATATTGCTTTATGATTTGGTGTAACTCGTTTCATGCCTCATGATCCCACCCATACCTATGATCCACTTGCCATTAATAAGATTTAGATGCCACCTCTAGGAATGGGTTATCATACACTTTTCATTCGCAACCACGTGGCACCAAACTGGTGATATCGTAACATCTATGTTATAATCACAATTTAATTGATTCTTAATGTAGATATAATGTATGACCACGGTCAAGTGATGTATATGCAAATTGTATTTCTGAATTTTAATAATAAAATGCGATGATAGTTGTTGGGGATATGGATTGATATGGGGGATGAATTAATGAACAAGAGAGGGGAGGGACTAAGAGAATGTCTAAGATGGGTCCAAGGCAGAATTACCCGTGTCTATTAATTCAACCCACTTCCTAAACAACTATTGGTATATGAATCTTTATTTTGTTGCTGATTGTTCCCAAAGGAAATCATTGAATGGATGTAAGTGTTGATATTATGGTAGCTACGGGAGGTATTTACCTCCACGTGCAAACCTGACAAGGATAGAATACTCTAGGAAGCAAGAATAAACTCTAATGAGTTGGCTAATAACCCTAGAAGACTTGTCAGCTCAAGAAGATAATTTATATTAGGTTATTAGCCTCCAAGAGAAGAAATCAGCTAGAAATAATAATATATACTGAACAGACAGATACCCAGAATGAGAAGTCGGCCCAGGCAGTTAGCTAGAATTAGTACAAATATAGGAGGCCAGTTCTCATTCTGGCAGGCAGTCTCAGAATTGTAGTGCCCAGTTTTGTGCGCACTGCAGTGCCCAGTCTTGAGCGCAGGTTTGAGGAGAGCTGCCATTGCAGCTGCTGCAGCTAGAATATCACATTTGGCTTGGACTATCTCTTGGTTAGGGTTTGGACTATCTGATAAGCTCTTGTTGGTACACTATCCATGGGGAAAGGTGTGCTACCCTTTTTTTGGCTATCTAGCCTAGGGTTTGCTTCCAGAATGATTCTCTGTCAAGGTTAAGGTGCTCAGAGGGTGGCTTCAGCCTATGGTTGGGTGACAAGAGTATTGTCAATGGTAAAATGAGAACATCCACTTATATTCTAACAGTAAGAGGGTGGGTGCTAGAAGTCGCATCCCATAGTTATTGGAAGCATCGAGGTTGAGTATAATCACTTTGGGGATGAGTATAATTCAAGCAAGTAATCCAAGTAGAGGAAATGTGTATGCGTAGTTACAATTGTTTTAGAGAGTCAATGCTTTTGCATGAACAACAAGCAAAGAGAAAAAAAAAAGAGCTTGGAGCTGGAGCAACCATGGAGGTCGAATTCTAGAGCATGCTGGAGTGTATTTGGGGAAGAATACTGAAGAGATAGGTTGTGAGGCTTGAAGAGTTAACTCTTGTGTGAGTTGCACTGTAACAACAAGTGATTGTTGTTGTTTTTCTTGGTAGATTTCTTAGAAATGAGCTCTCTTGAGTTTCCCAATAGATATTTTCTTGGTTACATGTGCCACAGAGACCCTAATAAATGAATGGTATGCCTAAGGGATTGAGAGTAGTGAAGGGGTATTTTTCTTGGGTTGGGTAGCTCGAGAGGAAGAGAGTTGTGGAAAATTGGGATAGTTTTAGGATATTATCAAGGGGTTGTGGGATTTATGAACTATGAGTGGACAATGGGAGACCACTCTCTTTTGTGGATTGCTAGCTTTCGCTAGAGAATGACTTGTTATTGATATTTGGAACAACAATTCTATGGTTGGGTGGAACATTCGCCCAAGTTGGAACAACAATTCTATGGTTGGGTGGAACATTCGCCCAAGTAGTTGGTTGCACAACCATTTTTAAGAGATAAGTATTTTATCCATTTTATGTCTTCCATTATGAGTTTTAATTGATGTACATGAACTTACTGTATGAGATTGATTTATATGTTGATGTAATAAGTTATTAGTTGCATTCATGTGTGATTATAATATGTTATAGATTCACTTAATTAATTGTATCATATAATGGTTAAATATGATTGTAATTTGTATACAAATCTCAAATAAATAATTAATATTAATGTTTTAATGATCATCAATTACCTACAAAGTGTTATTTTTTTATAAATAATACTCCCAATAAAAATTGTGTGATTCAAACCATTAAAAATAATGTTTATTTGCAAAGAAGGTGAAATGAAATGTATATCCGCGTGATTGTAGACATGTTTAGAATAATATATAAAATGGAATATGTTTGATCGAAAAATAATAAATTTGATGCTCAATTAGAACTAACATATCACAAGATACAACATAGTAATCTCTACTCTACTCTCCAGTTGCACCAAAGCAATAAGATAACAACGAGTGATAAGTTTAAGGCCCGAGTTTCCTGGAAAATAAACGATTGTGTTTCCATGGCCACGGGCCCCACTTGCACCGAACTCCAGCGAGGACAGCGTTGAGGAAGAACGCAGAAGTGTATATCAGCATTTCCAACGTGTGAGGACTTTTCCCCGAAAATTCTAGCGATTTCTCAAAAGTGAGAAAATAACCGCCAAATGTCCACTGAAACCAAACCACTATTTGAAGACTACCATACATAATTCTCCCCTTTTTTAACGGAATTAAAAATAACATATCGTAAACGACTAGCCAAAAGAGTCGAGGATCGTTTGATTTCCTCAGGTTAAACTTGTAATAGAGACTGCCAAATTACCTAGGCATGTAACTCCTAGAGTAGGAAAATTAAGAATTCCGGATACAACTTCACTTATGTCAGATTGTGCAAAAGCAAAACTGGATAACCATCCCAACCAGCAAACCAACCTTATAATCAACAATCGTGGATTCTTGAATAAACCCATTTCAAAATACAACTGGAAAGGGAAGTTCACCAGACTAGCTATCAACAAAACTTTAATCTTCTACTCGATCTACACTCAGTCTAATTCGATATAGATGTGAAGAAAGCCTGGGGCGATTTTCCCATTTGTAAAATACACGAATGAAAGACTGTGAAATGGAAAATCAGCCGGAAAATATCATTTGAAAAATGCCAAAAAAATATCCAAAACATATAATATTTAAACTAAAATAAAGGGTAATTGAACCAGAGATATAAGGAAAGTGTGGAGAAATTCAATAGAGGGAGATATGAGAAAAGGGAAGAAAGTGTGGAGAAATTCAATAGGAGATATGTAAAAAAAGCCATACATCAATCTTTCTTATTTGAAAGAAATTCCTTGTTTTTTAAAAAAGATGGTGTGAAAGGGGAAATCAATCAGAAAATATTATTGGAAAAAGTCAAAACATACACATTTGGACTAGGACTTAAAGACTTAAAAAAAATTAAAACATAAATATAAAAAAATATTAATCTTCTTTGTTTGAAAGACTTAAAAAAAGAAAAATTGAGACAGAAATATAAAAAAAATATTAATCTTCCTTGTTTGAAAGGAAGGTGTGAAAAGGAAATCAATTAAAAAATATTATTGAAAAAAAGTCAAAACATACCACATTTGAGACTACAACTTAAAGGCTAAAAGAAAGAAAATTTGAAACAAAAATATAAAAAAAATATGGAAAAATTCAATAAAAAGAGATACCAGAAAAAAGAAGAAAGTACGGAGAAATTCAATAAAAAAAATATGGTAAAAAGGGACGTATTAGTCGTGCTACAGTAGCCAAGAAAGTCGTACCCTGCGATTCTCCCAAATGGAAAAGATTGAGGTGAATTTACATATTCCATCGCCCCTTTCTCACCTCATAATAAATTAAAAGTGAGTATAATCCAAGTTTGATAAATATTTTTGGCAATAGATGCTACTGTGAGGATTATGGAAATCTTTTCAAGCTTTTATACCATGGTGGTATAGTTATGAAAACATATTATTATTATATTATTGATTAGAATTACTATTATTGTTTTTAGATTGTTAAGATTAATCTATTAAAAATGAAAATATATTTATTAATCTATTGTAAATGAAAATGTATGGAGAAAATCTATATAAAAATGTATGAAAAAAATGTACGGAGAAATGTACGGAGAAATATAAAAAAATATGGAGAAATTCAATAAAAAGAGATACGGAAAAAAGGAAGAAAGTACGGAGAAATTAAGAAAAAAGAGATATGGTAAAAAGGGACGTATTAGTCGTGCTACAGTGGACAATAAAGTCGTACCCTGGGATTCTCCCAAATGGAAAAGATTGAGGTGAATTTACATATTCCATCGCCCCTTTCTCACCTCATAATAAATTAAAAGTGAGTATAATCCAAGTTTGATAAATATTTTTGGTAATAGATGCTACTGTGAGGATTATGGAAATCTTTTCAAGCTTTTATACCATGGTGGTATGGTTATGAAAAAATATTATTATTATATTATTGATTAGAATTAATATTATTGTTTTTAGATTATCACTATTAATCTATTAAAAATGAAAATATATTTATTAATTTATAAAAATGAAAATGTATTTATTGTAAGTTTTAAATCTTACATTTTAATAAATTTAAAAGAATAAAAATTAAAAAAAATCCAAAATAATATACAAATACAAATCCAATAGAATGGTAAATTCTTCAACAAAACTAATAATAAAACGTCATCAATTGTGGAAACTCAAAGAAAATAATATTATCACAATTAACAAATCATACTCAACAAGCTACTTTTTAACAAAACTTCCCTGAACACAATACAACTGATCTTCGCACCATATCAAATCTTAGCGGATTAATATTAATAGCTAATTTTCTTTAATAAAGGAAAAAAACTTATATTAATCAATATAAAATTCAATATTAATAGCTAATTATTAATTCTTTGTGATATTATTTTCCTTTTCTTTGTGATATTATTTTCCTTTTCGGATGGTTGTGTAGATTTTGTAAATGGAAACCAATTAGTGACATTGCATATTCAAAAAGCTACGCTGTTTATGGCATACGATATATGTATATCCAGGAATGTATTTTTATGCTTCAAGAATTTATAATTATAATTAGTTTTTCTATTTTATTTGTATACAAAATTTATAATAATA
Organism: Picea sitchensis; assembly: GCA_010110895.2. NCBI lineage: Eukaryota > Viridiplantae > Streptophyta > Pinopsida > Pinales > Pinaceae > Picea > Picea sitchensis. The sequence continues at coordinate 88,724 of SNQJ01S0025541.1, forward strand.
AAGATACCAAGATTAAGAAAATTTAGACAATAAGAAAAAAAAATCTATAATAGAGAAAATTGTATAATAAACACAATAAGCACAACAAATTTTATTTGTTTAATAATTTTTTTTTATTAAACAAAATTTATTAAACAATTTATTTTAAAAATCTAAAGCAATAACAATATTTTATATATTTTATTAATATAAAATATACATGTTAATTTTGTAAATTTTTTAATGTATAATAATAAAATAAAATATTTTCATAATTTAAATTTAATTATATAAAATATGTAATATAATAATAATCTAATTTTAAGGTTACGGTCAAGCTAGACACTAAATTAGTGTATGAGACCTCTTTGTTTGTGGGATAAGGGAGGGGGACCCCTCCTAACACCTATTTAACTACTAAAGTTTAAGGAGGTATACAT
>SNQJ01S0025542.1:19516-45174 GCA_010110895.2 Picea sitchensis
AATATTCTTAGTAGTCACACAAAATAAATGGCTGTGATTTCAATCATTAACTTCCTAGCTATTATAAAGACATCCGTTTTATGTGTTTACTTTTTTACATTTACCTAATCATATTTAAAAATTACTTTGATAGCTAACTGATTGCCACTTAAGTGATTAACATAAATTAAAATATTAACACGAGATAAATGAAGCTCAACCGTTTATTTGTTAGTCAATAATAAAATTTAATATATTCTTTTAAGGATTTTTTTCATCTTATCAACCTTTCAGCGTTGATCAGCCACAATTATGTGACTGTGCTAGTTAATGATCTTTTAAAAATTAATTTTATGACTAGCAATTGAAAAGATTGGGTATATTTTTAGTTGTCCTCCTAAATCAATGAATGAAATTCATTTTCATAACTTTCTTGCATTTTTTAATGCTTACATTTCCTTGTTTACTTTTTCACATTTATTTAATACTATTAATATTTTACTGTCATTACCAAACCTAATTAACAAAGATTAATATGTATAAAACATCTCAGCTTCAGTGGTTTCATTTTTTATTCTGCTTGGTGAACTTTGAGATTGTAGAAATGAAAGTTCACTTAACCTTGACTTAGTATTGGTGGTCTTCCCAGTTTGGTTTTCCCAGTCTAGCCACTGTTTGTGTTTTCCAAATGGGCAGAGTTAAATATTCGCCTCTGCAATCTTCAGGTGAAGAAATGGTTAGTTTCAATAATTCGTCCTTGCAATCTTCTAAATACTAGACTACAATATCTCCAAAACGCCGAATCACAATCACTTGTAACAAACGCTTTGTTTACAATCACAGCCTGCATCTCAAGTAGGGAAAATGTATGGTTACCTGTCTCCACTATCAATCATTCTTCATTTGTTTAGCTCCATTGTCACTCACGCCACCCTCAGATTCCGGTCTGTTACAAACATAGTTTCCTTTACCTTTAAGAATTCTCAACATTCAGACATTACTTGGGGTAACCGCTGCGATTGTAAAAGTTCACATGAGACTTAGAAGTTTCAGGAGAGCTGACAACACCGTCATTTGCGCCACTGCTAAAATGGTTGGAGATGTTGCTTCAAATTGTTTCTCCAGCTGCGGCATGAGCTGGACCTGCCCCAGGGTCATCATTGCGACGGTGCCTCCCAACCCTCTCCTCACCCAGCTGGGACTCTGGTTCCTCGGCATGGGCAAATTCCGACATCTACCTTCAGGTTCACAAACTCCCAACTTCGCAGTACCTTCACCCAAAAATTTCCCCCTTGGAAAATTGACACTCATGTTGTTCCTACCCCCTAGGATCGGGAGTCTTGATAGTTTTTCACTTCAGAGAAAGAGCCTCATACGTCTTCTTATCATATTGCTAACCTTCCCATTTCAGATTCCCAAATTAAGTTAAATGCACCTCTGCATTTAAATTAACCCTCCACCTCATACAACATTAGTGTACCATTTGTAAATTAATCATTTTCCCATTTACCTAACCCATAAACCATCCAATGGGTCCTCCACCCTCTATCAACTTCCAATTCTTGCCCCCCAAAAAGGCTAAGCGATCTTTCACTAGGGAACCTATTTCTATATGTGTATAATTCAACCCAAATAATTTTTTATTCATTTGGTAATTGTATAAGATATCTATTTCATTTTTCAACAAAATACACAATTTTTTTTTACCATCATCACTAATATCATTTTTTACCTGCAAAGCAACCCATGTCACTCTTAGTTGGGGCAACTTTTCTTCACATCCATGTATGCAAATTATCCTTTTAGTGGCCAAACCCTAAGTATCCCAGACTCCTTTGTCTCATATCTCTATGTTTTCACCTATTCACCATTTCTTTGTAGCCTTATCAACTTAACACAATTTAGCCCAATATATGGTCATCCCCTTGACACTAGATTGCATTTTATGGCTGCTACCTTTAACCACCAAAACCCCAACCAAGGGTAGTCTTTGAGTCTCATGCATTTTGAACTTCGTTCATGTTACCATTCCATCCACCTTACTACATATCAATACTTGATACCCTCTTTGATAAGTTGATTTTAAGGAGCCCTTCACTTCTTGCAATCATACCTCCCTACCTATCGACATCAACACAAATTTCCATGAAGGTGGTAGTATCTTGCCTCTCATTACCCTCTAAACGAGGAGTCTCATATGAAACAAAAAGAATACCCATTTCTTTATGATTTCGTTGACCCCCATAACACTCGACCTAAACATAATTTCATGTTATGGTGGGTCATACTATGCGATTGTTGTAGTTTTCAATATTAGTCGAAGATTTTGAATATAGTAGGCCATGAATGCCTCAGAGTCTTGGACACTCAACTCGGTGATTCATTTCTTGATTTAGAACAAGTTCACTCATCATAACTGTGATTTGTTGTTATTGATGCCACCGAGGGCACTACAGATTTCCACTTCATAAAAAAATTTCAAGTTCAGTTATATATTTCTGGTTTCATAGCATGAGCATGGGGCATGCCTACCTTGTTTGTACAAAGATATTTATTATTTTTAGAGAAAAATTGGTTTGAATGATTTCCCCCACTCCCTCCGACAGACTGCCCTCATAGTTCCCCTCTATATTGTCTCCAATTCTTCTACACAATGGCATCATGGGAAAAAGAAACAATGATGTATTTCAGCTATACTATGCTCGTAACCTCACACATTAGGGAGCATCTACTATCACCAAAAAATTGCTCATATAAATACAAGTGATGGCCGAATAAATTACCAGTACAACACACCAAATAACATACCTCCAACATTAGCAGGATTCATTCAAAAAATCACAAAACTATATAAATGTTTCCTTAAATTTCTCTGCAGTCTTCCAAAGGCCTTTTTGCACACATCTGCATGAGCTAACACTACCAAATTCCTGCAAATTGTGCATATTGTACGACTGCCATTGAATAAACTAGCACATATGTAGAAACAACACATTTATGATTATAGTCGTTCCTCACCCACTTCCAACTTAGGTGCACCATGAGAAGTCTCCCAAATCCAGGTAAAAATCTAGCTTTGAGGCCATTTAAGGACTAGGGAGGTAACTACATGAGGGCCCCTATTCACACTACAAACTAGTTTTGTAAAATATTTAATGAGTCCTATAAACACAAGCTTGAGGTATGCACCAAAGTAAGAGTTTATATGTATTTTTATGTTGTTGGGATTGCTCCTTGAGAATCTAACATTCTCATAGAAGCTTTCTAGCATCCATAACAAGAGACATTGTTCTCGCCTCTTGATAAGATTGGTAGGTAATTCTTCACCATTATCACATCATTGTAAGAAGATAAGGAGTTCTATATTTGGGGCCTTAAAGGCTCTCCCAAGAAGGAAGAGGGGAACTCATAAGTTCCTTATATTTCTCCAAGGTGTTTTCAATCAAATTCCTATCCATTGGTGACTATCTCTTGTTTCTATTTTTAGTTTTGCATTGCCAATTCATGCATGTTTTAGTTTTATTATCCTTTCATTTTATTTCTTATTTTCTTGACTTGTTCAACCACTAACTAGCTAACAATTTACTGTGGTATCTTGCTGGCTTGACAAGGTATCTAAGTGGTTGGTTTTTTGCTCACCCAAGTGGCAAAACCAACACAACAACAAACTTGTATAGAATGCAACATGTCCAATAATTAATTCCTGATTTTGAAATTTCTACCAAAAATACTATGGATTTTCCTATTTCAAACCCAATAGGTCTCACAGAATTTGGATCATCTCTGAATAATATATGATTGTTTTACCCGTAACACCTATTTGAGACTAGTTATAAGACTAGTAAAAAATCCTATCTTTGAAGGTAAAATGATCCAAAAGTTGAAATTTTTAGAAGATATACCTTAATATGTCTTATAAATAACCTTAAAGTTTCACTTTCATAATCATCCAATTAAAAATACAATATGATATGAGACAATATGATCCTTCGACTAAATCTCCTTGTTATATATATAGGAGACAAAGGGTACAATTGTAATGAAAGGGTACAATGAAGGGTTCTAGACGACATACAAATATAACACTACAAATGTAATAAATTAATATATAGGGCTTAGTAATGGGTTCTATACATAACATGGAGATTTGTATGCAGATTTCTCTAGAGATTAACAAATAAACTAGTCCAAAAATCGAGTTCAGTTAACAATCCATGGTTCTTTTATGAACTTCCAAGATTTGTCAAAATCTACATATATTTCATATAATTTATTCATTTCTCCCAACCCTTCCATATCCACTATCATAGTAGTTAATAATGTTGGAATTTTACTCAATGCATCAAAATCCCTATTTTATATTCTAAACCTACGCTTCAACACAATAGGTTTAACTCTATAAGAATTGCACTTGATTCATGTGTCACTGATTTAATTTTTCTTGGATTTTTATATATTTTTTTCGCTTGATGATCGATATAAATCACAAATTCTTTGGGCATCAAGAACTTCCTACACTTATTCAATACCTATATGATTGCATAAAACTCTTTATTGTACGTAATTTTTTTTTTTGAATGGTTCATATTCTCACTAAATAATGCAATTGGCTTACCTTCTTGACTAAGCATTGCCTCAATTGCTATCCCAATAGCATCACAATTTACTTGGAACACCTTCTCAATATTTGGTAAATTCAATACTAGTTTCTCAATAACTTACTTATTCAATAATTCAAAACCATTTTGCACTATTATATTATATTGGAATTATCCTTTTCTTATGAATGTTGTTAATGGCACACATATGCCACTAGAATTCCTATTAAACTTGATATAGAAGCTAGCTAAACCATTAAATATTCTCTTCTAAAATGTACTCTCAAAATTTTCCACTTTAAGATTACTCTCACCTTCTTCAGATCCATCTTCAACCCATCTTGAGATATCATGAATCCCAAGTACACAAATTATTCAATGAGGAAGTAACATTTTTTCATATTGATGAGAAGTTTCCCATGATTCAACCACTCCAGTTCTTGCTTCAAATGATCCTCTTTTTTTTTGTATAAAATTAATATAACATCTAAATAAGACACTACAAAGTTTACCCAAATAAGGATTCAACACTTCACTCATTCGCCTCATAAAGTACTAGGTGTATTCGTCAACACAAATGTCATGACTAGATATTAATATAATCCTTTCATTGTCTTAAAGGTTGTCTTCCACTTATCTCCTTCATTTATTTGAATTTGGTGATACACACTCTTTATTTAAATCTTTGTGAAATACTTCATGATTTGTCTATGTTTTCATTTACTTACCTTGGCCTACTTCCAACCCTTCTTCTATTCTTGGTGCTTGGCCTCATCGGGTTGGTCCTAACCTTTTTCCTCCTATTCGTTTGTTTAGGTGCTCACCCCTTATAGGGGTTTTCTGATGAGTGATATTTTATTTATCTAGGATTTCATTAGGGGATCTCGTATAAGGGTTAATTAAGGAATGGCTACTCAAAAAGGGTGGTCTCTAAGCCATATCACATGAAAAGTTGGGAAAGTGCTTGCTAAAGCACCCTAGTTGATAGCTGTTATAACCCTAATTTGCACCAGACATGCTTACCTGACATCGGGCTATCTCAGATTCCTTCTTTGTCAAAACACTACTGAACAACTCTTCTTAAAAAACCCTTTTATAAAGGCCCACGCACCTTGCTCCATAACTGCACGTGTGTACACGCTAGCTGATCCAAGACAGCCCGCGTGTACCTACAAAAGCATGAAAAAAGGAAAGTTGTTGACAGAACACCCAGCTTTGGGTGAGTTAAATAAACCTTTTGGCCATGCATGCCCAAGGGTTCGACCAAATACCTAGGTTCTTCTAACCTATAAAAGAAGGGTTAGGAGTCCCATTTGGAAGAGGAGAATCATAGTAAAGAAATTACACCCGATTGTGCATTCCCTTTGTCCCAACCCTTTAGCCATCCTTGTGCAAAGAGAAATATAGAGAAAAGAAGTTGGAGGATAGTTGAAGAGGAGCCCAGGACCAGGTTCGTGGACCAGTGGTCGGCTTTATCATTGTAAGTTGATTTGTTGAGGTTAATAATAAAGAAGTACTTTTCCTGTCCCACCATATGAGGTGTTCATGGTTTATTGCATACATGTTGTTTGAATCTCTAACCCATTAATCTATATATCAAATGCATGTCGAGTTCTTTGTTTGTCTTGTATGAATGCAGATCAACCTTGGGAGGAGAGTTGTAGTCAAAGAGCGATCAAGCATGAAGAAGGATCAATATCAAACTCCCGAAATAAGGTATGATCACTTGATCTTCTTAACTACATATTTGCTTAAGAATAATGGGGATTCGATTCAGGACGATGGTAGAAAGTAGGAATCTTTAGGTCTTTTCTGCATGCATAATAAAACCCTAAGTGCTAGTCCGTAGGGGTATTTCCCACTCTCAACAGAATTGGCGACCATACTGGGGAAATCTCTAGGGTTTCTAGGAATATTTTTTGGGTATTTTTAAGAACTGGTTTCATTTCCTGTTTTTAAAGTTTCTACAAAAGTCTGAGCTAACAGAGATTATGGTTTTCCATACCAGTTATCTCTGTTTCTTTGCTTGACTGTATATTTTTTTTCGAGACCCACAGAGGTACACGCGGCCTGCATAAGGTCTACACGCATGTATCCGCGCCCTACATTCTCACATCTCACGTGTACACGCTAGATGAGGAAGTGTCAGTTGTGTGTATGATTCCAGAAAATTTCTTTTAGAGAGGCAGTCATCCTCTTCCCTGTCAAAATTAGTCCTTCTCAGGGGTTTTTTGGAATTCTTTCTAGTCTTTGTTGTTTGCAGTCTATAGCGTAGGTTTCACCTCGGATTGGTTTTGTTCTATGAAGTTTTCCTTGAATTGTTTTATTTTTTCTGTTAAAGTAAGTGTCTGAGTCTTCAAGAGATTGTGGTTCTTAGTACCAATAGTCTTTGCCTGGGCTGGCTTTCTTGGCTTTTCATTTGTCTCAGAGTTTCAGATATACATGCGACCTGTATAAGGCCAGCACATGTGTACATGCACCCAGACTTTACACAGTTCGCGTGCACACGCTTGTTGTTGAACTGTCAGCAGTGTGCTTGGGGAGAGAATTTTTGTTGAAGGTGAGGCAGTCATCCTTTCCTTTGACAAGGGTTATACCTCTCAGGTTTTTGGGTCTTGGTCATAGCGGTCAGTAACTTAGGTTTGATCACAACAATAGATTTCTTTTTTCATTTAGAAGTTTTCCTCAAAATTTTCTTTTATAGGGTTTTTAGACAAGTGTGAGAGTCCAATTTTAATTTGCTAGTGTGTGATTTTTAAAAGTGACTCTTTGCGATCTGCGATTAGGCCAAAAGTTTTCTTGGTTTTGACTTGTTGATATTTTTCCTTTTTGCTTTGTGAGCATTCAAATAAAAAAAAATGTTTTATTTCTTTGTTTGGTTAAAAAATGTTGTTTTGCATTAACAACCAGGGAAAAGTCGTTGCTTTCATAAGTTCTTGATGGTTTACTTAGATCATAAGTAGCTCGTAGTCGAGTGAAATCCTGCTTTGAGTTTGTTGTTCAAAGATCTTAGAAAAAAATTTAAGTTTGAAAAGTTGTTTAAGAGTTGAGTTAAGTAAATGTTTTTTGTTTCCAACTTTCTGTTTATTTTGCTTTCGTCTTTCAAACATCACTAGTTTCAATTTCATAACCTTTGACTTAATACAAGCCATAAAAATTAACTCTAAATCTAAAATTTATTAGACTTTTTATGTTTGTAGGGTCAACCAACTAGTTTAGGGTTAGGGCCTTGAATTAGGTTGGAGAGGAAACTCTTCAAGGCCATTAAAATCAAACATTGGAGTCTGAGTTAGGGAGTGTCAAAGTCTAGTATCGTGAAAGTTATCTGGGACCCCCCTCTAACACAGGGGATAAACACGAGGTCACGTGTGGAAAGGTAGTGGAGATAACCCCTCCAAAGCTGGACCAATCGTAGTGGAGAACACATATAGAGGGCTTGTCTTGGGATTTCGTCGATTGCATTTGCCACAGAGCTTCGTGGGTCTTGAATCCGTTCGAGGTCCTCAGTTGTCTTCTGGACCACTTGCTTTCGATACCCTTGACATGTTTTTGGGTCAATACCCTGCTCATTGTGGCCTACCCGACTTTCGACTGTACCCGCCTGGTGATTGTTCGCGTGCTGGCAACCTAGTTGCCTATCTTTTTAGAGATATACACAAGTGACTACGGGGGTATACCATGGTACCTAGGGCAAACATCGGGCCATTCTTTGCAGAGTATACCTGGAGGGTGATTTCGTGTTGGAGTTTCACTTGCACCGGTAATTTGCTCTAGTGTTGGTTAGTGTTTGCTTGTTTTATCTTGTAGGGAATTTTTTAGTGTGTGTTGTTTTTTGAACGAATAAAAATCCCTAGAGTGTCTTTGATCTTCTCACACAATGGAGGATCATGAGTTTCACCAATCATGAAGGCTTATGGGCCTATCACCAATTACACTGGAGTCCCCTTTTCCACCCCTAAGGCAAAAGCTAGACCAACAAGGGTCTTTTGAAGCGACCGTGTCACACACCCACTATGACAACCTATATTTTTATTTTATTTTCATCTTTTCTTCGAGGGACAGAATCCCCGAATTTCTATGGGGCCTAGCACAGACCATCCCTTCCCTTATCCTCCTCCATGTGATCGTTGGCTATGACCACAGACCTTACCAAAAAGGTGCTTCCATCTTTCAAGTTTCGGGATTTCTGTGTGCGATCTCTCCTCGGCTCCCTGTCCCTTGAAGTGATGAAACCCAAAATGGGGTTAACGAGTTCCTTGGCTCCCCTTTTCCTACTCCATGCGACCACCTCAGTGAACACATTTTAACACCAAATGGCGCTACCGGAACTTAACCTTCGAGATTCCTGTTGCAAGGAACTCTCGTTCCTTCAATCCCTAAAACCCGAAAGCCCGGTATCATCCGGATCTATGGTCTAGATCGTTGACTTGATCAACGACCCAGATTAAATCCTGGCATTCTACCTTTCGGAATTTTGGCAGGTTCTTCACTCTTATTTCCCCGATCTCCATAACCCCGGTGGCTTTAGATCTTCACCACACGTCCCTACAAATGGATGGTCCAGATTCTTTAGGGACTCCTCCTTCCTACCACAAGACCTTGTCCGATGACCTAGGGCTCCTCCACAGAGCGTGTCAGGGTTTCGTGTACTGGGATTTCGTGACTTGCAAAAACGAGGGGTCTTGCTCTTTGGTTTCTCGGGTGTCGAAACGCCGAAACCTATTCACACTAAACCGATTGGGGGTTTCATATACTGGGATTTCGCAACTGGTGAAGACGAGAGGTCGTGCCCTTTGGTTTCCTGGGTGTCACGCTAAACTGATTCGGGGTTTCGCATACCGGGATTTCACGACTGGCAAAGACGAGGGATCTTTCCCTTTGGTTTCCCGGGTGTCGAAACACCGAAACCTACTCACACTAAACCGATTTGGGGTTTCACATATCGGGATTTTGAGAATGGCGAAGACGAGGGATGTTTCCCTTTGGTTTCTCGGGTGTCAAAACGTCGAAACCTGAGAGAAATTCTCTTTCTTGTACAAGGTTTCCAGACTCCGATCACATGATCCTTCAGAGGGTTCTTGGGTAATCATCCCTAGGCTTGGTGACCTGACTGAAAAGCCTTCCTAATTCTCTAAGCTATGAACTTTGTGACAGGGGTAAAGTAAACTCGTGGGTTTACTATAACGATAGTCTTTTCAAAGAACTCACTCCGGCTCTGGAATGCGAGGAAACTTCCCGGGAGGAGGTTCCTTCAGGAAATCAAACTAGGACATAGCGTGAGTCAAGTAGATGGAACAAATATCAATGGAACAGACTCGTATTTTGAACTTATTCATTCTATACATAAACCGATTATGGTCATATAAGTATAAGCATGCATCCATTGTTTCCGATCAAAACACAAGGCAAACACTTATATACATAAACCATTTATGAGCGTATAAACATGAGTATGTGTCCATGATTATTTAATTCAAGATACAAGATATAAACACTTATAAGAAAAACGAGGTGTGACGCGACTGCTGAGAGGGGTGTTCGTCTCCACCCAACCATAGGCTCAGTGACTCTAGACTGATTTACCACTATCCACCCTCGAGCTAGACCACGATGCTTTAAGATTCAGTCTCCTATTTCCAGCTCAACGGAAGTCAAGGATGAAGGTTACTCTCCTTCTCCTCCATTCATAACTCCCCCATATTTCCAGAGTTCCTCCGGTTTTTCTTCCGCGATCCCTGTCACGCACGCTCTCTCTTCTCTACCCCTTACCACACTTCCTCTCTTGCCTTTTCTCTGTAAGATTGCGTGTGGCATGAATTTCCCTGTCCATGGTCAGGTCTGGGAGCTTTTATGGATGGGTGGTTCACCCCCATCCCCTCATTAACTCTTGGGGAGCCTCCCCACCTACCAATCTGATGGGAAATCCATTCCAGGGTTAGAGAGTTGCTTTGGTGTTTGAGCAAGTAAAAACCAGTATGGTACTGGGTCGGTGGAAGTAAATGCAACCATTCCAAGTCCCTTCCACCACCTCTCATTAGCCATCATGGTCTCTTTTAGCACATCCCCTCCCCAGCAGTCATGCAACACATATTCATAACATAATTTACATTCATCGACCTTTTATACACAGGTCCATCAAATCAAACATTCACATCTTTGAGTTTGCCATAGTTCTTGTCCAATATAGTTATTTTTACAGATTGGGGGAAACAGGGTGTTACAATTCCCTCCCCCTTAAAGGAACATTGTCCTCGATGTTCTGTCTATCAATATGACGTGTATGTATAGAAGTAAACAAAATCGGATATGCCTGTTACATGGCATCTTCCATTTCCCATGTAGCCTTATCTGGGCCAAAATGTTTCCACTGCACCTTGACCTGTGCAATGGTTTGGTTCTTGAGTGGGGTTTCCTTTCTGTCCAGTATGCATTGAGGTTCTGGCAGGAATTCTCCCTCCGATTCCACCTAGATCACAGACCAGTCAATTATATGATTAGAATCGTGTACATATTTTTTCAATAATGAAACATGGAAAACATTATGTGCTTTTACTGTGGGAGGAAGTGTTAGCCTATAGGCTACAAGTCCCACTCTATCTAGAACTTCAAAGGGTCCGCAATACTGAGGTGTCAACTTTGCACAAGCTCCCATCCTCAGGGAACTCTTCCTGGGCCTAACTCTGAGATATACGTGATCTCCCATCTTGAATTCTCTTGGAGTTCTCTTTCGGTCGGCGTGACTTTTTTGTCTTTTCTAAGCGACCTTTAGATTTTGTTTTATCTGAATCACTTTTTGTTACATTTCTTTCAACATGTCAGGTCTAATAGTAACTCTTTTTACTGGGTTACTCCAACTGACTAGACTATTGCATGGTCTACCATAGAGGACTTCGAAAGGACTCATCTTTAGGGATTCTTGGTAGCCGTTATTGTAGGCAAATTCCACCAGTGGCATGTAGTCTTCCCACTTTTTAGGTTGATGCATTACATGCATTCTTAGCATGTCTTCTAATATTTGGTTCACTCTTTCCGTCTATCCATCGGTTTGAGGATGATATTCTGTGCTAAACAATAATTTGGTTTCTAGACCAGCCATCAAGGATTTCCAAAAGTTGGAAGTAAATTTCGTGTCTCTATCAGACACGATCTTTTTAGGCATACCATGTAGTCTGAATATATCCTTCATGAATATGTTGGTGATATCTATTGTGTTGCAAGTCGATTTTATGGGGATAAAATGGGCGGACTTGCTCAATTTATCCACCACCACCATGATGGCATCATTCTTCCTGGTCGAGGTTGGTAATCCGGTGATGAAATCCATGGAAATGGTTTCCCATTTCCATTCTGGGATTGGTAGAGGTTGTAATAATCCTGCTGGGTGCCGGTGTTCTGCTTTAACCTGTTGGCATTTTAGACACTTAGCTAAATAGTTAGCTATGCATTTATTTAACCCAGGCCAATAGACTTGTTTCCTAGTGGTCGTGATCATCTTCTGATATCCTGGGTGACCAGTATATGGTGTTTTATGTAGTTCAACCATTATGAACCTCTTCAAGTCATCACAATTTGGAATATACAATTCGTTTCTATAAGTTAGCAGACCTCCATCTATCATCTGGTATCCTTCATACTTTATCCCTGTGAGTTCTTGCTCTAGGTATGAGGTCACGGTCTGGAAGAATGTGTTTGTTTCTTGTGCATTCCTGACTCATTCTTTGACATTCGTCTCACAGGTGCTCACCGCTGCCAGGTGAATTGTTTTCATACTTATGCTAAGGGCATCAGGCACCTTATTTTCCTTTCCTTTAACATGTTTTATTTCAAAATCAAACTCACTAAGGAGGGCCATCCACCTAGCTTGTCTAGCATTGAGATTTGGTTGGTCAAAAAGATATTGCAATCCATAGTGGTCTGTCATAAGTACAAATTTCCTTCCCATGAGGTAATTCCTCCACATTTTTAAGGCGTGCACTATGGCGGCCAGCTCTAGATCATGGGTCACATAGTTGACTTCGTGCTCATTCAAATTTCGGGATTCATAGAAGACTACACTTCCTCCTTGCATAAGGACTCCTCCGAGCCCTTCCTTGCAGGCTTATGTGCACATGAGGAAGTCAGCTTTGGGATCGACGATCTTCAACACAGGTGCATGGGTCAGTAGATGTTTTAGGGATTGAAATCTTTCTTCACATTCTTGTGTCCACGTGAATTTAGCTCCCTTCTTCTGGAGGGCAGTGATTGGACAACCAATCTTGGAGAATCCTTTCATAAATCTCCTATAGTATCTTGCTAAGCCCATAAAGGATTTGATATCTGAAATGTCCTTTGGGGTAGGCCATTCCATGATAGACCTGATCTTGTCAGGGTCTACTTCTACTCCCTCTTCAGATATGATGTGGCCCAAGTAATGTATTTTCTTTTGGAAAAATCCGCACTTGCTAAATTTGGCATAGAGCTGATGTTCTCTTAGCACTTGAAGCACAAGTCTAAGATGTTCCTCATGTTCCTCTCTATTCTTGGAATAAATTAATATATCATCAATAAAAACTAGTACAAATTTGTCTAGGAATTTACTGAGCACATTGTTCATCAAGCACATAAAAGTGGCAGGGGCATTGGTCAATCCAAATGGTACTAACACAAACTCATAGTGACCATATCTCGTCCTGAAGGCAGTTTTGTGGATGTATTCACCCTTGATTCGGACTTTATGGTATCCAGATCTCAAGTCAATCTTTGAGAAGATGGAAGCACCTCCCAATTGATCGAACAGGTCATCGATCCTGGGTAAGGGGTACTTGTTCTTTATGGTTACCTTATTGAGTTGTCTATAATCTATGCACAGTTGGAGGGTACCATCTTTCTTTTTCATAAATAGGACTGGTGCTCCCCATGGAGACACACTGGGTCGGATATAGCCTTTGTTCATCATTTCTTTTAGTTGTAATTTAAGCTCAACTAGCTCAGGTGTGCTCATCTTATAGGGTGTCCTAGACACTGGCACCGCTCCTGGTGCAAGTTCAATCAAGAAGTCAATGTCCCTTCTTGGAGGTAGACCCGGTACCTCTTCCGGAAATACATCTCTATATTCTCTTACTGTGGGGTGGTCTTCGAGGCTGGGTTTGTCATCTTCAACTGATTCCAACACCTGTATCACATATAGTGGACATCCCTTTCTGCAATACTTTCTCATTTGAAGAGTTGATATTCGTCTCTCCGAGACAGGTTTTTGGATCCCTTGAAGGGTTATCCTTCTTCCTTCTTCACTTACACATTCTAAGGTTTTATAGTAACAATCTAGTCTGGATTTATATGTGGCTAGCCAGTCCATACCAATCAATAGGTCATACGATCCTAGGGGTAGAATGTTAAGGGTTGCTTGGGTGGGGAATTCACCCATAGTGAATTGGAACGCTGGTATGACCTCCGCTACCTTTCTTTTGGTGCCAGTGGATAACTATACCAACCATGGCTTGGCGTGTTTATGTGGCTATAATTTACACTTATCAATAGCCTTAGGATATATATAACTCAAATTTGAACCAGGGTCGGTTAGAATAGAAACTAGATGGTTGGTGATCATACCTTCCATCTCCACCACTGAAGCTTGGTGGTTAGCTTGTTTCTGCATAAATTTGCGGCACACTCCTGGCCATGTCATTGAGGGTGGTAGCTTCTTGAACGTTGTAAATTCTTCGACTGTTTTGTTGTCGGTGCGGGCAGTCCCTCAGTAGATGTTCTTCTCCACAACTCCAACATTTCAAGGGTTCTCTCTTCGGGTTATCAATCTTTCTTGGGGTAGATCCAAAAGGTTTATTTTCGCTCTGGGAGGGGAAATTCTGCTAGTGTACACTTCAGGTTGGGAAGCTCATCCTTGAGTCCTTTTTATAGTTTTTAAATCTTGGGGATTTAAAACCCTTTTTCTGGAGTCCCAAACTATTCTTCTGCTTCCAACCTTCACGAGGTTTTGTCTGATGCCCATGCTGTTCATAACAATATCTTGCCTTTCAAATAGTGTCTTGTAGGGTCTTTGGCTCGTCAAACTCAATCCTATTCTGATAGTCCTTAGGTATTCCACTGATGAATCATTGCACCTTTGCCTTTTCTTCTTTTATATAGGGTACGTACCTCAGCAACTCGAGGAATCTGCTGACATATTCCTCTATGGTAAGTTGCCCCAGCTTGAGTTCATAGAATTATTTAGTCTTTTCATCAAAATACTTTTCCAACAGATACTTCTTCCTGAAGTATTTCTCAAACCGTTCAGAAGATAGGTCTTCTTTGTGAATCCCTTTTACGTTCTTAAGGTATTCCCACCAAATGGAAGCCTTCCCATTCAGGTTGAAAGTGGCTACTCGGGCCTTCAAGTTTTCTGAGAAGTCATGGACTCTGAAATACTTCTTTAGTCCAAGTAGCCAGGCCTCCTCTTCCTCTCCCTTCTTTATTTCACCGTCGAAAGAGGGTGGTTTGGCCTTCTTGAATTCTTCGAGATTATGATTTTTGGAATGATTTCGCTTCTTCATTTTTCTTCGGGAATAAGAACTAGTTCTACTACTAGAAGATCCCTCTAAGTCGCCAGTTTCCTTTCTAGAGGAATCGTTCGATGCTTGTCCCTTATCTCTGGGGTGGACCTTTCTCGAGGTGCTCCTCCTAGTGTGGCCACTTAAAAGACCATGTTTTTCGTATCCCAGGTGGGATTTGACTTCTCTTTGTCTGTCATTGGTCTGCGTGACTGGTGTCAGGTCCATGCTGCAATTGTCTTTGTATGTCGGATAAAATCTACAGCAAGACTGCATTAATTTCCGTTTGCTTCTCTTGCTCTTTTATCAACCTCTCGTTGTTGGCCTTGCAGCTCTGTAGTTCGACCATGAGGCTTCTCACAGTCTCAGCTATATCTGGAGGGGTCTCTACCGCTGTCCTTTCATCAGACTCTTCGTCTTTATTGTGGGAGCCATCCCACATTTCATGGCTTATCACCATTCTATGCGTCTGTAGTTTCTCATGGTTGATAATCCGCTTGTTGTGCAAGAAAAACACTCGTTGTTAGTCAACATTATATTCATTCACAATCAGTGCATAATTCATATTTTTCAAATGCATACACACAATAGGAATTTTCATTCTTAACTTCAGCTTTTGATAAAGGGGGTTAAGGTAGAGGGTTACTCCTTTTAAGAGTACTTCAAATAGAGTTTCTGCGCAACTCGTTCATGAGCCCAAGAAGGCCAAGTGTTGTAACCGTGCTCTGATACCAATTTGTCACACACCCACTATGACAACCTAGATTTTTCTTTTATTTTTGTCTTTTCTTCGAGGGATAGAATCCACGAATTTCTATGGGGCCTAGCATAGACCATCCCTTCCCTTATCCTCCTCCATGTGATCGTTGGCTATGACCATATACCTTACCAAAAAGGCGCTTCCAGCTTTCGCGTTTTGGGATTTCTGTGTGCGAGCTCTCACCGACTCTCTGTCCCTTGAAGTGTCAAAACCAGAAATGGGGTTAACGAGCTCCTTGGCTCCCATTTTCCTACTCCATGTGACCACCTCCGTGAACACATGCTAACACCAAATGACACTACCGGAATTCAACCTTCAAGATTCTTGTTGCAAGGAACTCTTGTTCCTTCAATCCCCGAAACCCAAAAGCCTGGTATCATCCGGATCTACGGTCCAGATCGTCGACTTGATCAATGGCCCGGATTAAATCCCTGCATTCTACCTTTCAGGATTTTGGCGGGGTATTCACTCCTATTTCCCCAATCTCCAGAACCCCGATGGCTTTAGATCTTCGTCACATGTCCCTACAAATGGATGGTCCAGATTCTTTCAGGACTCCTCCTTCCTACCACAAGACCCTGTCTGGTGACCTAGGGCTCCTCCATAGAGCACGTTAGGGTTTCGTGTACTAGGATTTCATGACTTGCGAAAATGAGGGGTCTTTCCCTTTGGTTTCCTGGGTGCCAAAACCTATTCACACTAAACCGATTCAGGGTTTTGTATACCAGGATTTCACGACTAGCGAAGATGAGAGGTCATGCCCTTTGGTTTCCCGGGTGGCGAAACCCCGAAACCTATTCATGCTAAACCGATTCAAGGTTTCGCATACTGGGATTTAGTGACTGGCGAAGACGAGGGATCTTGCCCTTTGGTTTCCCAGGTGTCGAAACCCCAAAACCTATTCACGCTAAATCGATTCAGGGTTTTGCATACCAGGATTTCGTGACTAGTGAAAACGAGGGATCTTGCCCTTTGGTTTCCCGGGTGCCGAAACGTTGAAACCTGAGAGAACTACTCTTTCTTGTACAAGGTTTCCAGACTCCAATCACATGATCCTTCAGAGGGTTCTTGGGTAATCATCCCTAGGCTTGGTGACCTAACTGAAAAGCCTTCCTAATTCGCCAAGCTATGAACTTTGTGATAGAGGTAAAGTAAACTCGTGGGTTTACTATAACGGTAGTCTTTTCAAGGAACTCACTCCGACTCTAGAATGCGAGGAAAATTCCCAGGAGGAGGTGCCTTCGGGAAATCAAACCAGGACATAGCTTGAGTCAAGTAGATGGAACAAATCTCAAGGCAACAGACTCGTATTCTGAACTGATTCATTCTATACATAAACTGATTATGGTCATATAAGTATAAGCATGCATGCATTATTTTCGATCAAAAAACAAGGCAAACACTTCTATACAGAAACCATTTATGAGCGTATAAACATGAGTATGCATCCATGATTATTCAATTCAAGATACAAGATATAAACACTTATCAGAAACACAAGGTGTGATGCGACTGCTGAGAGGGGTGCTCGTCTCCACCCAACCATAGGCTCAATGAATCTGGACAGATTTACCACTAGCCACCCCCGAGCTAGACCACAATGATTTAAGATTCGGTCTCCTACTTCCAGCTCAATGAAAGTCAAGGACAAAGGTTACTCTCCTTCTCCTCTATTCAGAACTCCCCCGTATTTCCAGAGTTCCTGTGGTTTTTCTTCCGCGATCCCTGTCGCGTGTGCTCTCTCTTCTCTACCCCTTACTACACTTCCTCTCTTGCCTTTTCTCTGCAAGATTGTGTGTGGCACGAATTTCCCCATCCGTGGTTAGGTCTGGGAGATTTTACGGATGGGAGGTTCACACCCATCCCCTCATTAACTCTCAAGGAGCCTCCCCACCTACCAATATGACAGGAAATCCATTGTAGGGTCAGAGAGTTTCTTTGGTCGTTGAACAAGTAAAAACCAGTATGGTACTGGCTCGGTGGAAGTTAACGCAACCATTCCAGGTCCCTTCCACCACCTCTCATTATCCGTTGTGGTCTCTTTTAGCACATCCCCTCCCCAGCAGTTGTGCAACACATATTCATAGCATAATTTACATTCATCGACCTTTTATACAAAGGTCCATCAAATCAAACATTCACATATTTGAGTTTTCCATAGTTCTTGGCCAATATAGTTATTTTTATAGATTAGGGGAAACAAGGTGTTATAGACCGGGTCACAAGAAATTGTGTCCAACCAACATCCAGAGGAAACGACCATTTTAGACTTTGGAGTGAAATCTATTGGTCCACTTGAAACTCCAATCACTGATCTTTTGACACCCATCATCGTACCGATTCACCCTTACGAGTGCCAGACAGTGTCCCACAGAACAATGGAAACAAATGTTGTCACTCCTTTTGGGAATTCTTCAATTCCCACTATGGTTGTCACCACAGGAGAGTTTCCACCTCCTAACCCACCATCACCGGTCCGAGCCACCATGTTCTCAACCACCTCTACCTCGCACAGGTGTCCGATCCCATCTATGGTGGTGGCCACAACCCCTTTCACACCAAGTGCGACAGACCCTCCATTCTCATACGGGATGCCTAGCTCAGGTACAAGTCCTGTACTTTCCTACTCCACTTCACAGACTTTAGGTCTGGGGGAAGGGAGCTCTAACACTCCCCTGCAAGGCCACATAGGGGGCACTTCAGCTCCTTTTAATGCTTTCCCTTATGGGGGAGGTAATATACCTCCTTCGTCCCCTTCGCTCGGTGGCACACATCAACAATCTGCTGAGCCACCTGCACACCATAGTTTATTTGGAGTAGGGAGTCAAGGACCACCTTCCCATAATATGTCGATAGGGTCAACACCGTTTTGTTTGTTTGGTGCGTTTGGTAACAATTCCTTCTCGTCAGCTTCTTTCCCTACTGGGGGTAATCCCAGTTTTAGACAACCTATTCCTATGCAAGGTATTATTCCTACATAGGGGGAAAACCCAGGAACTTCTTCCGCATCAGGGCCTTGGAATTCTTGGCAGGGATCCGTTCCCTCATTAAGAATGCCAATCTGGGGAAATTCTTTTCACAACCAATGGAACCACGGACAAGGTACTATTCCTATCCCCATGGGATCGGCATGGGACAACCCTTCCCAAAGTCCTCCGAATGTAATGCCCGCCTAACCATCTACGTCCTATTTTGGGAATCAATCGATGATGTCTCCTCACACACATAATCTGTACACTGGTCATGGCCATGGTTTTTACTAGAACCCAGGCCAGTAACCAAACTTTTCCTGACAACCTGGTCCCAGTCAAATTCCAGGTCCCTTTTTCCCAGGTTATCACCAACAACCCAAACTACCTTTCCTGGAAACCTTGCATTTTCCAGACTTGACAAGGTTGTTGAATGACCCAATCTATCACGATCCACGTTGGCCCCCTATGCCAATGAATTTTCCTTCGGACATACCAAAGTTCGAAGCCAAGCCTAACGAACATCCAGGATATCATGTGACTACCTTCTATCTTTGGTTCTCATCTAAATCATTGAAAGACGACTCTGTACAGTTGTGATTGTTTCAACGTACTCTCATTGGGAGTGCCATGAAATGGTACATTGAGATCAACTACTCAAGATACTCTTCCTTCGGTGAATTGGCAATGTCTTTCCTAAACCATTTCCAATTACCTGTGAGATACGACGCTAGCACATAATTGCTGGCCAATTTTGCACAAACAAAAGTGGACCATATCTCTGATCACATCTGAGAATGGAGATGTCGGAAGAGTTTAATTAAGGTGCCAGTCCCACCAGCATTCCTGCTCGAGTGGTTCCTTAAGTCTTTGGTCCCACAGTTATCCAAAGACATTGCAACGTCGGGAGTATTTTCTTAAGAAGACGCCATCATGAGAGCTCAACAGCTTGAGCTAATCTATTCTTAGTCCAGATTATTATACGAGATCTTGCCAGATGTGCCATGCTCAATACTTGATAAAACTAGACAGAGAGATGGAACACATGCCGATGGTATTGTTGGTTCAGCACAAACAAAGTCCACTGAGCAACTGCCGAAGCAATTGCAGAAATTGTCTATACAACACACAACGGCCAACCAAACTACTGTTTTGGCTGCTCCCCCTACTAAAATGTCGGATGTACACACATTTCAATCGACAAATCCAAAGGCCACCCAACAGCCTGAAGGAAAGAAAAAACAATGAAAGAAGGGTAAGGGGATAAGAAACCCACTAATAATGCTGGCGAGGGCAACACTGAGAAACGAAAGGCGAGGTATCCATGTAACCTGTGCGCGAAAGACCACCCAACCCACCAATGTCCTCAGCTTGCAGAGGCCCAAAAGTTTGTGACACAACAAAAACCTATTGTGTTAACCAATTTCAGCATGGGCAAAACCTAACCCAAGCCTCTACAAGCGTATAAGGGGGCAGTCAAGGACCCTGTACATCTTCGAACAATCCCGCATCCGTAAATGTGTATATGATGAAGGGTGATGCTTTTATATCAACTAGAGCGCATGAATATAGTAAACCAAGCACTTCTGAGAAGGGCAAAGAAGCCAAACTCCCATCTCTTCCTCTACATATTGAGATGACTTTGGGTGAAACAACGACACACATCCCAAAAGGTGAGCTCAAAAAAGCTTCTCACAACCCAAACGCAAGGGCCACTCAGAACTATTATGTGGTGGAGGATTTGTCTCAAACCCCTTGTGCGATGTCTGCTTTGGAGTTCCTCCAAAGCTGCCCATCCCAGAGGAAAGCTTTGTTAATCGCTTTAGGATGTACCAAGACTTGTAATCTGGATACCATCATGTTGGATACAACCGACCTAAAACCTCATCTGCCTTACCACGTAGCATTTCAGATAGTAGTGGCTCACCCCACGAAAAATTTTACTCGAAATATTTTCCGCGTGGTGGTTGATGAGGGTGCCTCAACATACGTTATGTCGTTGGCATGTTGGAAGGGCATTGGCCAACTCGTTTTGTCTCTGTCACCTACTCTTCTCACTACTTTCGACGATTGTTCATTCCGACTACATGGTATCATTCCCTCTTTCCCTGTGCATTTAGGAGGGAAGACCATGTGCGTCGAGGTAGAAGTAGTCGATGTGTCCCTCGACTATAATCTCTTGTGAGGAAGGAGTTGGACTTATGCCATGCAAGCAATGGTTGCTATAGTTTTTCGGGTCTTGTTGTTTCCACACGAGGACCGGATCGTGACCATTGATCAATTGTATTTCTCTAGACCTGACCCTTCATTGGGGATGTCCGCAGTCCCGATGATTGATAATCCTCAATCAAGCATAGTCAACATAGGGGTTGGTTTGTGCCCATCTTTGATGGGTACCTTCAATTAACCTCCCCCTCAAGGCAATGTCAAGTTCATATCTGATCACCATAAGGTTGAGATTTTCCAAGTTTCATCATTTCGCACGACTTACTTCAACGATCCATGGATACTTCCTTCCCCATCGGCCATGATGGATGGGACAGGACACCTGGGCATGTCCATGCCCTTGTCCGTAGGTGAAGTAGCATACTCTTTAGTCCATCAAGCTTCAGCCAACACAGATCCAACTCCTGCACAAGACTTAGATCCACTTCTAGAGCCTATTTGGGCTCAAGGTTCTCTCGCTGACACTGATTCGTTAGACTTAGTCTTGCCCTTTGATGAAGTAGTAATTGAAGCAATGACTAGTCTAGACACACCCTGGGATAATCTTCATCACAGGTCATACTTCCTCCCAGAGTTAAGCATAATCGAAGCCCCAAGAATTCACCTTGACTATGACTGGAGATAGGTCTTGTCCTATTAATCCCTTAGCTACACACGAGGTCTATGCAGAGGGTAATATGGAAACCATCACTGAAACCATACCAATCAGTATCTCCAGAACCCCTGGCACCATGGAGAATGTTTTCATCGGAGTTGAATGCTCCCCCAGAGAGATTCAAATCTACACATATCTATTTAAAGAATTCTGCGACGTTTTTTCTTGGTCTTACGAGGAAATGCCAGCCATCGATCCAAAAATAGTTGATCATGAAATCACAACTTATCCAGATGCCAAGCCTGTTTGACAGAAGATTTGTCTAGTTAATCCTAGGAAATCAACAACCATTAAGGTTGAAGTTGAGAAACTTCTAAAATCCGGGTTTATCTATCCTATCCATTTGACCCAATGGGTGTCAAATCCTGTGCCGGTCAATAAAAAACAAGGCATGATTCATGTATGTACAGATTTCCATAATTTGAACAAGGCTTGTCCAAAAGATAATTTCCCCACACCATTCATCGACCAGATAATTGATTAATGTGCAGGTTGTGAGGCCTTCTCTTTCATGGACGGTTTTTTGGGATATAATCAAATACAAATCAAACCTGAAGACCGGCACAAAACAACATTCATTTTTCCTTGGGGTACATTCGTGTATTGTAAGATGCCCTTTGGTCTCAAAAATGCTGGAGTGACCTTTCAGTGGGCCATGTATTTTTCTTTCCATTACCTCAAGCATATGGTCGAGGCCTATTTAGATGATTTAGCATCTCGATCTCACAAGAGAACGAATCATCCCACACACCTCCGACTTATCTTTGAGTGTTGTCGCTACTTCCAGATTCGCTTGAATCCAAACAAGTGAAGCTTTTGTGTAACATTAGGATGTTTTTTAGGTTTCATAGTGTCAACAACAGGGATCATGGTTGATCCTCTCAAGGTTGAGGCAATAATTCAGTTGCCTCCCCCACACACAATCCTTCAACTTCAGAGTCTCCAGGGCAAAGCAAATTTTTTAAGACGTTTCATCGCCAACTATGCTGAGATCACAAAGGGATTTATGCGCCTACTGAAGAAAGACGTTCCGTTTCATTGGGACGATGTCGCTTAACGCTCTTTCGACACGTTGAAACATGCCCTCACAACTACCCCTCTACTTCGGCCACCTAACTATAACAAAGATTTCTTATTATACCTGGCTGCAGTAGAGTCAACCATCGACATGGTCTTAGTTTAGGAAGATGCCTTGTTCTCAGAATATGTGATTTATTACCTGAGTCGAGGCCTCATAGGACCGAAACTCAATTATTCTCATATCAAAAAACTTGTGTTGGCAGCAGTCCATGCTGTTCAACGGTTCTGTCATTATGTTCTGTTTCACAAGATCACCGTCATTGCTGTCGTGAATCCATTCCAGTACATGTTGACATGACGGGTAATAGGCAGAAATATCAGTAGATGGATAGTATTCCTCCAGGAATTTGACTTAGATTTCATTTCAGCAAAATCCAAAAAGTCACTGGTCTTCGCAGAACTTATTTCAGAACTTTCGGTCGAGTCAGGTGATGTTGTGCCCGGAGATTCGCCTATCAGAGGTGATATGTTTTTTATCACATCTTCGGATCCCTAATATGGAGATATACTTATCTATATCTAGACTTTGAAGTGCCCCACCTTTGCTTCTCTTGATGAGCATCGACGTATATGCCATCAGGATAAGAATTATCTCATACTCAATGATACATTGTATCAAATAGGTGTAGATTGTGTCCTGCGTTGATCTCTCACTCACGAAGAAGCAGTTATCATGCTTAACGATTTCCATATCGGAGCCTGTGGCGGTCATTTGTCTGGGTTGGCAACAACCCAAAAGATTTTATGAGTAGGTTACTTTTGGCCGATACTAATCAAAGATTGTATCGAATTGGTCAAAAAGTGCCACTCGTGCCAGATCTTCTCTTGGAAGATGAGGGCACATCTCGCTCCCATGTTTCCTGTCATCATAGTTGGTCCCTTCACCAAGTGGGGGATTGATTACACTACATGCAACCCTCCTTCAGCACGGGGGCACCGTTATATCATCGTATCTGTAGACTACTTCACGAAGTGGGTCGAAGCTATGCCAATGTTTAAAGATGATGGAGAGACTGCGGCTCTCTTTTTATTCAACCAGATAATAGCAAGGTTCGGCATCTCGAGGGAGATTGTCACTGACCATGGAAGTCACTTTCAGAACCAGATGATGACCAAGTTAACATCAAATCTTGGGTTACAACAAGAACATTCGTCACCCTACTACCCCCAAGCAAATGGTTAGGTGGAGGCTGTAAATAAATCTCTTAATACCATCCTACAACGAACGATCAACTCGGCCAAGTCAAATTGGCATTTAATTTTATACTCGACATTATGGGCTTACCGAACATCTGTTAAGACTGCAATTGGTTTCTCACCTTTTCAACTCATTTATAGGCTGAAAGCAGTCTTTCCTATCGAATGTCAAATTCCATCCCTAAAGTTGGCAGTACAATTATTTCCAGACACTTCTCCACTTGAAGAGCGGTTATTATACCTTGAGCAGCTCAATGAGAAGCGTCATGATGTGGCCTTGGTCAACGAGACTCACAAACATAAATTCAAGTGTCAGTATGATCGGTTCATTCGTCCTCGGATTTTCTCTTAAGGCAACCTTGTCCTGGTCTATGACCAAGATAAGGACCCCCTGGGGGCAGAAAAATTCAAACCCATGTGGTTTGGACCTTTTGTCATAAAAGAGGTTCTAAAAAAGGGGGCTTGTCGTCTGGTTGACTTTGAGGGAAATACTTTGGCAGAGCCTAGAAATGGGCTCTACCTCAAGAATTATTACTCATAGGCAGGTCACCATGGGTAACTTTTTGTAACATATGTATAGTATTTGTACTATTTTAGTATTATGGACATGTCGTTTTTGATGTTATATTTTGTCACTGTGGCAGATGTCAAGTGAATTCAAGGTGTTCATTGGGTATGAAGATGGTGCTAGTCGGCACACTCGGAGGCTTGCCTCCTCAGCTTGGGTAATTTTTACACCTCGAGGATAGTTATTATCTTCTGGAGGTATATGCTTAGGTGACACCACAAACAATGTCGCTGAGTACAGTGTAGTTATTGAGTTGCTTCGTGACGCCCTGTCATTTGGTATCTCTCATCTCTGGGTCTATTTAGACGCTCAACTAGTTGTTTCGTAGTTAAATAGAGTCTACCGTGTTCATGATCTGACTTTACATCGACGATTCCTTAGGGTACATCTCTTAGAACGAAGCTTTGATTTTATTACATATTTTCATGTTCCTAGGAGATTAAACCAAATTATAGATACTCTAGCTAATCAAATTTTAGATTGGCATCTCACACACATATGAAAGGATATACACATAAACATGTAAATACATTTTTCAAAGCAAAAATGATCCATAAGACATAAAAGACATAAAAATCCATATATAATATCATAGTCACTGGAGTACATAAGTGGATGCAAGCACCTCAAAAGTATGACCAATAACGAGTCATGGGGCTTATGCCCTCAAAAATTATATACAAGTAGTGCTCTCGGCACGTGAAAATTCTAACTAAGGTCAGGGCCTGTGGGCCCTGTTGTACTGATCAACAACGTTTGCCAAACGCTGAAACAATTGGACCCACGTCCATGGTGCCCCCACTACATGAGGTGGCATAGATGGTGGCAGATCCTCAATCTCTACCATAAGGACCGTGCGGGTGAGCGAAGTAAAGTTTCGCTCGACTCATCTCAACACCCTCTCAGCCTCTCTGACTAGAAGCTCTCTTGTTGCTTCTAGCCCCCCTACGACGACAGGTGCAGCCCCTGGCTGAATACGACGCATATTCCTCGCATAGTCCACCGGTCACACTGGTCCCACATCTGCATACAACAGACAGATATTAGTCAAATAATATGGTATACAAAAATGATATATAACAAAAACAACATAAAAATTACAT
>SNQJ01S0025542.1:45266-67445 GCA_010110895.2 Picea sitchensis
TGTAAACTTACCCATCTCTCCTCACTCCTCACCAGGAGGTACTGGTATCTCAGGATCTCTCAAGAAATCAATCCCAGCATAAGCGTAATCCTCTATGATTGGGATCTGTTGCGACAACCAAGCAAAGAAATCATCGTCAAAGGATTCATTGGTCCTTCCACCACCCTGTCGTGGCAGTAACACTGCCCATCTACAAACTGTAGGAAGAGAGGCCTGATGTCCTCGCACCACTTCTTGAGGAATGAAGCTTGGAACTCTTTCAAAGAAGAAAGAGCATAGAATGGTCTCGAACCCGAAGTTCCTCTGCGTCTGCGACTGACAATCTGTCAACTGCCTCTTCATACAATCAAGTAGTGTAGTGCTCCAGTCAAATATTTGTGCATTTAAGAACTGGACTGCATATTTCATTTGTGCACGAGACGCCTAATGCAGAGCCGCAAAACCAGTCATCCGCCCAATAAGCAACACTATCACCTGCAACGATAAGTTAGTAATCTTGCTTATGGGCACCTGTGAGCTCAATCGGTCTGTACCAGCCTCACAATAAATTCTTATCAATTCCAATATGTTATGAGGCCTCGAAGGAAATGTCCGGAAGTTGACTGGTTTCCCTCTCCTGGAGAGGCCAGTCAAAAAATATATGTTCTCTATTGTGGGCACCAGTGACTGCCCCTCTAACATAAAGGCCTCTGCATCAAGATGCCAATAATCAACCAAGGCATTCAGTAGCCTAGGTTGTGCCCGCATAAAAGGACACAAGAAGAACTTGAGAAGCCCACATTGCATTAAGGCATCCACAACATTGGGGTCTTCCCCGACCAACTCACTAACCTCTTCATGCTCTCTTTCCCTCCAGTGAACATACATCCTGCAAAACACCAAGTTCAGGAGGGTTAACCCTTGTTTTTAAATTTTTTTCATTCAATAAGGGGGTCCACGTGGGGTGTAATGATGACAGTTGCATGTACATGCGTGCAATTTTTACTCTGCCTGAATGTACACGCGACCTGTCATAAGATAGCCCGCGTGGACCTAGGGCTGACCTTTTGAGGGTCGACGCCCCCCCCCAAACTTGAAACCCAAAGCATAAATAAAGATTGAAATTGCAAGAGGAGAGAGTTTATACTTACTTGGTCAAGAAAGATGGTCATTTCATCCATTGTAGCTCTCGAAATCACCACTTTTATCAAATGGATTTTTTTGCTCCAGAGTCGATTTCCAAATCAGCAATGGTGATAATGAGCTGCCAGCTTCTATTTATAGACTTTTTGGCCTCTTTTTGTCACTTTTTTGGCCCCCCTTATCATTTTATTTAAACCAAAAATCATTTAGAGTGATTCAGGAGTTGCATTGAAAGGGTATGATTGGGTATCAGGACATATTTTTTGGAGTTTTGGGTAACTTTTGACGGTCCGTGGAAAAATCTCAGATGATCAACTTGAGCATGTAGGTTAGGTTTCCACCCTGACTTTTGTATCTCGTTGTCGTTATCCCTTTTCCATAGGATCGATCCCATCAGGTTGCGACACAGAACCATCATTGCTGCTTTAGAAGTGTCGTGAGTTGGTGGTAGAGCTTACCAGAACATGGATGCCCTAGGTAGATCCTGGTTGCATTATGGTGTCCATGTTGTCTCTAATCACTGTAGGCTCGAGAGTCCTTGTTGTTTTTCCTGATTACGAGTTTGATCCTCATTTGCATGATTCCTTTTCACTCTTGACCTCACCCTCGGGACTCCCAAAAAGACATAATGGGTCTTCTTTTAAGCCCTTTTCAAACCCTCTAAACATGAAAAGATTGTCGAGCGATCTTGTGGCCTTTCATGCTCGTTAAACTAAAATTTGAAAGTCACGTCTGTCCGACGGTAGTTTACTCCTTTTTCGGTCTGGACGGTCAACTGTATGAACAAAGGTATACTCTAAGGAACTTCAGTTCTCTAGAAGAGTTCTCTCAGGTATCATTTTAACCCTTTTTTGGGCCCGAGGGACTAAATTTACGAAAAAGGAACCCCCACGGAGTCTATAGTTAAGCTCTTTTCAGACTCTCTAAAATTGATAAGATCGTCGAGTGACCTTATTCTTTCTCACTCGTTAAAATGGTCCAGAAGAACATTCCCGACGAAGTCCATAGTTAAGCTTTTTTCAGACTCCTTGAAAATGAAAAAATGGCAGAGTGATATTGTCCTTATCACACTCATTAAAATGGTTTTGAATAGACGTCTTGTCGGTGCTAGTTTACCCCTTTTTCAAACTGACTAGACTACCTTCGAAAAAGGTACCCGAAAGGAGTCTTCTTTTACATTTTTTCACACTCTCTAAATATGAAAAAACCGTCGAGCTTACCTTCTCTGGGCTCGTTAAATTCACATTGAAGGACGTTACCATTGTGTGTTGTATTAATCACATTTGCATACCCTCGTCCTTGGCCTAATGCCGGCTCGATTTTTCTCTCTCAACTGAACCATCTAAAGCATGCCTTATACGCAAGCCCTGTAGCACTTTTCCTCTGCGTCTTGACACCTTTGGCCCCTGGAGGATTTTTCCTGAGTGTCCTTACTTTGAACATCAGTCTTGTCCCTATGCCTTGAAATTGTATGTTTGCAACACTCGTTCCTCCATTGTAACGTAACATTCTTTTATTCTTTTTCCAAAATTATTGAAAAAGACAAAAAAAATCAAATATACCCCAAAAAGAGGAAGGGAAAAGTATTTTCTTTATTGGCAGCATAATGAGTCACCCTTGGATAAATCACATATGTCTGTTTGTTTTTAAAACTCTAGGATTTAATATGACCTTAGGAAGATGTTCTTACTACATAGAGCTATGTCCTTCTTCGTTTGGTTATTCTTCCAAACATATGGAGAGTTTGCGTTACCTCCTGCCTCGTAAACTTATGTTAATGCCATGTTGCTTGAGTCTCATCATTTGTCGTGTTGTTGTCCAAGGGAGGTTTTTACCAAGCCTGAGTCGACCCCTCTGTAGTTTGTCTCTTGCCCTCATACCCAGCCATCCTGAACATCCAATCAAGTCTTTGTTCGAAATCAATTCTGTTATAACCCTAATTTGCACCAGACATGCTTACATGGCATCAGGCCATCTCAAATTCCTTCTTTGCAAAAACATTGCTGAACAACTCTTCTTAAAAACCCCTTTTATAAAGGCCCATGTGCCCCGCTCCATTATTGCACATGTGTATGTGCTAGCTGACCCAAGACAACCCACGTGTACCTATAAAAGCATGAAAAAAGGAAACTTGTTGATGGAACACACAACTTTGGGTGAGTTAACTAAACCTTTCGGCCATGCATGGCTGAGGGTTCAACCAAATACCTAGCTTCTTCTAGCCTATAAAATAAGGGTTAGGGGTCCCATTTGGAAGAGGAGAATCATAATAAAGAAACTATACTCGATTGTGCATTCCCTTTGTCCCAACCCTTTAGCCATCCTTGTGCAAAGAGAAATATAGAGAAAAGAAGTTGGAGGACAGTTGAAGAGGAGCCCAGGACCAGGATCGTGGAGCAGTGGTTGGATTCATCATTGTAAGTTGATTTGTTGAAGTTAATAATAAAGAAGTACTTTTCTCATCCCACCATATGAGGTGTTCATGGTTTATTGCATACATGTTGTTTGAATCTCTAACCCATTAATCTATATATCAAATGCATGTGGAGTTATTTATTTGTCTTGTGTGAGCATATCAGCCTTGGGAGGAGAGATACAGTCAAAGAGAAATCAAGCATGAAGAAGGATCGATATCAAACACCCGAAATAAGGTATGCTCACTTGATATTCTTAACTACGTATTTGCTTAAGAATAATGGGGATTAGGTTCGGGACGATGGTAGAAAGTAAGAATCTTTAGGTATTTTCTGCATGTTTAATAAAACCCTAAGTGCTAGTCCAAAGGGGGATTTCCCACTCACAACAAGAGCTCATTTGATCTTATCGCATATATATATATATATATATATATATATATATATATTAATCCAGATTTTATGAGAAGAACACAATGAATATAGATTATTAAAAGATGTTTAACATAGAATAACAGAGATATAGTAAAACTGGTTTCTATTCAATAAGAAAATAAGCTAAAACCATAAAATGCAACGAAAAATAAGCTTGCAGGAATGGTGGCAGCTTGTCTCTGAGAACAGATGTGACGGCTGCACTTATTCGCAAGAACATGATTACAATGAAGCTCTAAAGGCCTTTTTACAATAGACATGAATTACATAACCCTAGACATCCAAAAACATAGCCCTAGGAGATGAAGCGCCAAAAGTCATGTGGGCCCCGTTGGGGTAAGCTAGTACATCAACTTCCTAGGGTCATAACTTTTGCATACAATCTTTGTTTTAGGTGCATGATATCCTGTTGGAAAGGTCTATCAGTGAATAGAGGCTCGACCAAAATTTGTTGAGGAATTGACTATCCCAATCTGAGCCAATAGTTTGTGGGATTCCAAAATGTACCCAGACTCGTTCAAGGAAGAAATTGGCAGTGGTCTTTGTTGTGATGCTCTTCTTGCAGGTGGGCATAATCACCATCTTGGAAAGGAGATCAACAACCACAAAAACACAGTCATTTCCCCTCTTGGTGGATGGAAGGCCCAACATGTAGTCCATTGAGATGGATTCCCATGGCTTGTCAAGCATAGGCAGAGGGGTGTACAAGCCCTATTTCTTAGTGGTCTGTTTGGAAATAGTGCAAGCGGTGCATGATCTGATATACTTGTTGACATCTTGTCGAAGTTTCGGCTAGTAGAAATGTTTTTGCAACATTTCCACTCTCTTTTGGACGCCAAAGTGTCCTACAACTTGACTATAGTTAGCTTCCCAAATCATCTTCGCTCGCTCGCTTGATGGATTGCAGAGATGGCCCAACCGACATAGTATCCCATCCTGAATATGGAAATTATCGACAATTGATTTTGTGCCCAACATTTTGTAGGTGGTGGAGAAGTCAGGTTCTATCTCATAGAGGTGGGGCCATCTGGAGGTCTCATGGTCACAAGAGTCTAGCATCGTGGTGAGTGCCGCGACTGGAGGTCGGCTGAGGAAATCAACACCTATGTTGCTACTCCTTGTTTTATACATAATGTTGAGGTGGAACTGTTCCAAGTATGTGGACCAGTTCTGATGGCAGTCATTTTGCAATTTTTCTTCTATATGAATGAACTACGGTGTCTTATGATCAATGTGGATGATTGTCTCCTTCCCAAGAATGTAATGTCTCTACTGGAGACAATCTTTCACAATGGAGTAAATTTCTTTGTCATGAGTAGGGTACTTACAAACAACATCTGATAGTGTCTCACTATGATATTCCACGGGGTGGCTGTGTTGAGTGAGAACGACGCCCACAACATAGTTTGAAGCATCTGTCTTGATCTCAAAGGGATGTTGCAGGTATGATAATGAAAGTACTAGGGATGAGCACAAGAGTCGCTTCAAATCATCAAAATCTTGTCGTTGGGACAAGCCCCACACAAATGTTTCATTACCACCACCCTTGGTTACTTGGCTGAGGGCCCATGCAATATGAGAGAATCCCAACACAAACCTGCAAAAGAAATTTGCAAGGCCCAAAAATCTCCAAAGCTCGGTGAGTGTGGTTGGGGCTGGCCAGCCACAGATGACCTAGATCTTGGATGGATCCACATGCACACCATGTTGATACAAGATGTAGCCTAGTTAATGGACCCTGTCCATGCCGAAGGAGCATCTTTTCAAGTTAGCATATAGCTTATGTTTCCGCAGGGTGTGAAAAACCTATTGAATATACTGCAAGTGTTCTACCCAAGTCTTGTTGTAAATGAGGATGTCATCCAGATACACCACTACAAAAGTATTGGTGAAAGGTCACGGGATATTGTCCATCATCCTCATGAAATGTTTTGGAGAAATTTTCAAACCAAAGGCCATGGCCAACCATTCAAAAAGACCTTCTTTTGACTTGAAGGCGGTCTTCCATACATTTGTTTGTTCTTTTGGGACCTAGTGTTAGCCATAATTCAGATCAATCTTATCGAATTATTTCTTCCTCATGAGATGATCAAGGAGGTCATCAATTCGGGGAATCAAATACTGGTTCCAAACTGTGATTTTATTTAGGGATCATTAATCAATGCAGAGTCGCCAAGTCCTATCTTTCTTCTGCACTAGCATTATTGGTCTCCAACAAGGCAATGATTTGGGATAGATGTGCCCCTTGTGGAGAATTTCTTATATCTACCTCTTGATATCCTCAATTTGTAACAGAGAGAGGTAGTAGACTGGCCCATAGGTACCCCGGATGGTGAGGAGAATATATCGAGGGTCATATCGATGGGATGCTTGACCTGGCATTGCATAGGTACCTCGATTGGTGAGGAGAATATATCTGAGTATTATTCCATGAACTTATCCATTTGCTTCTTTTGTGTGGGGAGATCGGTTGTGGAGGCCCTGGATGTGGTTGCAATCTTTCACTCACTCTAAGAGAGAATCACGAAGAAGAAAAAATTCCCGGTCTTAGATATGACCTTCCTGCATTACTTGACAGAGATCAAGGAAATAGCACTAGGTGGGACTGCCTCGGGTATCCTGTATAATTTATTGTTCAAAGTAATAATAACACTACGAGGCCTAGAATCATATACAACATGATGCTTCCATAAATAAGGTTGGTACAAAAGAACATTGCAAACTATGATAGGAGAAACATCACACAATACCTCATCTTTGAAGGGCTTGATACCATATGATAGTCGACAATGTTGGCCGACGTGGAGATCGCTTCCTTGGCGGAGCCATCCAATGGTGTAGGGATACAGGTATGAAGTTGTTGGCAGGGATAGCCTCTTGATGACCTCTTCTGAGATGAGGTTATTCTGGCTAACAACATCAACAATGAAGTGAAATGGGGTGCCTTTTACCCACATCCGTGAATGGAAAAGGCGATCTCATTCTTCTGGCTTTTCTGGTTCACCAGGCTGGAGCTTGGTCGTAGAAACGATGGAATTGGGTTCTGCATCAATGATCTGTCTCCCCCTTTCTGGTTATAACTCATATTCAAAACCCATATTTGATTAAGAGGCTTTCACTTCAGCCACCAACGATTTCTTTGAGCGGAAATCAACAGTGTTATGCCAAGGGCTCTTATGGAAGTCACACCACTTCCCGATATCTTTCTTTGTCTTTCTGGTGTCCTTCAATTCTTGAAGCTTGGATCGGTTGTCATGATGATTTCCATATTTTCTCTATCATTTGTTCTTTGGGTTGGGGCTGCCCTTTCTTGGATTTTTTTGTGAGGGGTTCTGAGGCCCAAATTGCCGCATCTTTTATTTGAGATTATGCTCGATTTTGACGACATATCGATAGGACACGCCCAAGGATGAGATGTCCATAAATTCCATTTTGGTATGGATGTATATATGAAGAGAACAACGATACTTGAGCACCAAATGTATCTTATAATATTTGATACCTATATTGGTGCGCAAGGTATGGAAGATGTTTGTGAACTTTGGAACTACTTGGTCTCTTTCTTGCCGCAGTGTGGTCCATTTTGTATACAAGTCGTCACAACTTTCGATAGGGTAGTATTGTTCCTTAATAGCATCCCTAAAGGATTCCCAGGTGGTCATGACTATAAATAATGAGGGTTCCTCTATTTCCTTTTGCTCATAGAAAATTTCCCACCAATCTTTGACATGGGGAACAACTCCGAGGAGCGCAAACGTAATCTTTTCTCTATTCAAAAATTTATGGACAAAAAAATACCCTTCTAGTAGATTCAACCATTTTTCTACAACATCTGTGTCTATATGACCTTAAAATATAGTAATATCAAAGTTTATTTGTACCTTGAAGGGGGCGACACCTCCGCTCAAGGAAGATGGGTCGCCTGTCGATATTCGCTGAAGGATTTGCACAAAACTACCCATCATATCGTTCCTCTGTTATGTGAGGGATTCCTCAAGAAATTTTTTGAAATGATCTCCTGTCCTATATTATTTATCTTCTCCCACTATGATAGGTCACTTGGGCATGCACGAGATTTTTTCCTCAAGAGAAACAAGCTCGAGACCCAATTCTTTGTACCTTGACCTTGTTGGGGACATGCATTAAGAACGACAAGGAGCAGACTGCTCTGATACCAATGATCCAGATGTTATGAGGAGAAAAAAATGAATACAAGTTATTAAAAGATGTTTAAAACAAAATAACAGAGATATAGTAAAATTGGTTTCTATTCAATAAGGAAATAAGCTGAAATTGTAAAATGCAGCGAAAGACAAGCTTGTTGGAATGGTGGCGGCTTATCTCTGAGAAGAGATGTGACGATTTCGCTCATTCACCAGAATATTATTACAATGAGGCTTTGAAGTCCTTTTTACAATAGACATGAATGTAAAAACCCTAGACATCCAAAAACCTAACCCTAGGAGATGAAGCATCAAAAGTCATGTGGGCCCCTTTGGGGTAAGCTAGTACATCAACTTCCCGGGGTCGTAAATTTTTCATGTGATATTTGTTTTAGGCACACTATAGCCTATTGGAAAGGTATATCCAAGGACTACACATGCTTTCTTCAGACTCCAACACTGTGTATAGTTTTACTGTAGCGATCCATAAAAACTTTGTTTAGGGCCTCAAAATGACCCTGGAAGTCGGGGACCCAAAAATTAGGAAAAAACTGCCACACTAGAAAACTACCAAAATGAACCAGTTGGAATAGGTGGGAGGACACTAACATCATATGTATCATATATAATAGTTGATCTTGTCTTCCTTTTGTTGGTTCCTTCCTATAGATTGGGAATTCCCTCTCTTATATAGATATTTCACTCAAATGGTCCATTAAATTAACCATTCTTGACTATGAAAACTGGTATTTGATGGTAATCGTATGGGTGGTCTTTGAATTTATACACATCTTCTATTCTATTCCTTTCTCTAGTGTTATTTCAATAGGTATTGCACATGGGATGAAGTTTTATCTTATTGATCCTTAGTCCAATAACTCATGGACTTGCTTATGGATCTCCTCACTTTCAACTAAGGTCAATCGATGTGGCACTTGGTTTGGTAGGCTTGGATCCGGAATAAAATAAATTTGATGGGAAATGATCATCTCAAGTAGTAATCCCTTTGGAAAATCATATAAAATAACCTCAAATTATGTTAACGACCCACTAACATATGCAATTATGTCAGTTTGTTTCTCTTTTGAACTTGAACGTTTTGGTAAAATGGAAAAGCAACATTTTTTCCTCCTTTCCTCCAAAAAATCTTTGGATGTGCATAATATCAATATACTTCCATTGTTGTAATTACTATTATTAT
Source organism: Picea sitchensis (assembly GCA_010110895.2). Classification (NCBI taxonomy): domain Eukaryota; kingdom Viridiplantae; phylum Streptophyta; class Pinopsida; order Pinales; family Pinaceae; genus Picea; species Picea sitchensis. Next base: position 54,602 of record SNQJ01S0025542.1, read on the forward strand.
TGTTGTTTCCTTTCTCCCCTTTCATGTGTAGCAACCTACACTTATTTCTAACCTTCTCATCTAGTAGAAATGTATTCTTTACTTCATCATGGACATCCTTATGGTCAAAATGGTAATCCCTCTCCAACAATATATGGAGAGTGGCCATTGGCACTAAATCACTAAGGCTTGATTATGGTAATTCCTAAGATGAAAATTTATTAATAATTTCTCTGAAACGATGACATGGTGTCCCTTTTGCAGCAAAAAAAATTGATATGCATTTGGATGTGGGGTGCATTTCAACTTCAATTTCTCAATGACTTAATTATATAGAAAGTTCTTAGTGTTATAATCATTTGTAATAAGTGAACAACATTTACCTCCAATCTTGCACTTGGTTTTACAAATTTCATTCCCTTGTTTTGATGACTCATGTTCAGGATATCACTTTGGATTCAAATCAACTCTCTAAAACATAATACTTTCACCATGTTATTATTGCACTTCATTAATGTATCTCCAACCATTGATCCTCTTGTGATTTTAATTGATTGATCAATATGATCTTTTCCTTCTTTCCTTGTGATAGCATTTAAATTATCCAAACACTCATAATCTCTATGCCCCAATGCTCCACACTTGAATCATGCTCCTCCAACCTTGCTCCACACTTGATTCACGGTCTTCCAACCTTCCTCCTTTACCTCTAGGATCTCCTTATCCTTTAGGGGATTTACAAATTCTTCTATTTTCCTAGTTTACAAACTTCTTCTTCTTTTCTTCCATTGCCTTGTCCTTGTTTGGACATGCTCTTTCCTCTACCTATTATTCTTTAAACCTAGGAACCCTATTGATTTATTAGGAGCTTCTTTTCATCCTTCAAGACAAGCTCATATGACTCTCTAAATTACCGAATTATCACCATTCTTAACTCATCTTTAATAATGTGTCAGAGTCCATTAATGTATCGAACAACAACTTCATCTCTCTTATCACTTTGTCTATATTTAATGGGAATATTGTAAAATTATTCTGTGTGTTCCTTCACTATCATAATTTTTTACCTTAGGTTTTACAACATCCTAAATATGTTTAAAAAATATTCAACCAATAGAAATTTACCCATTAACTTGGAAAACATCCCATCCTAAGCCTTACTTTTATCTTTTCATCTTCTCTACCCATCCAATTGCACATTATTATACCATAGGGATGCATATCCTTTCAACATTATTGTTGGAGCAGGCTATTTTTGGGAAATGGGCAACAAGTTTGGAGGACAGTTGGAGCGCATGCTAGAAAATAAGTAAAGCAGTGCGTAAAGAATCAAGGAAAAAAAATGCAAGGAAAGAAGAAAGTCAAAGACAAAAGAAAGGATAACACGAAAAGGAAATGGTTGGATCTAGGACTAGTCGCACACATGAGGTTGTAAAGTGGACAAACCTAATCAATTTAGGGTTAGGGTTTTGGGTCGTTGTTTTAAGGGTTTTTACCCATTTTGTTAGTATAAATATATGATGTATGAGGTAGCTATGGGATATCAAGATCCAAACTTTTTGGTAAAACTTTTTGGATAAAGAGTTTTGGAGCTAAATACTGAGTTAGTTTTGGAGATGAATCTGTTTTTGAGTTGTAATTGAGTGTTAGGTCGCAAGCTATGGAGCTTGGTGTGACACTGGTCAACCTCACGTATACTTTTATCCTTTTGATGTAATGCACACAACACACTAATTCAATGAAGATGAATAAAGAAGAATAGAATTCCAAATCTTTATGGACATAGCCCAGGGGGGTGAACCATGGTAAAATATTATGTGAATGTGTGGAATACTGATCTTATGTATTTTATAATGATTGAATGGATGAAGGAATGAATCTATTAGAGTTAATTTACAATGCACACTATATTAGACATGTTATTTCCTGTAGAGTGAATGTTAAAGGTTAAATGAATGGTATATATGAATTATGGTATGGTAGATATGATGATTAATGAAGTAGAATAATATGCCTAACATCCTTGGGAACAAAATCCCTTCCATGATTGCAGACATATGGGTCCTACAGTCACCCATAATCCATATTGGGTGAGACTATGCTAATCACAATGTTTCCTTCTGGTCTCCAGAAGGGACGATGATTTCTAGGTTTTTTTTTTAGAACTAAGGTAGAACCTGGGTCAACCCATACATCCAAAAAATGGTTTCGTTGCTAGTTGGAACTTAGAAGATCAGACTGGAAGGGATTTGATGAGAAGGATAGTGAAGAGAATACAATGGTAGAAAGGGATGTTTAGGCCATGGAATATGACTAAGAAAGAGATTGAAAGATGGTTGGAGACAAAACAACTCAATTTTGTGCAGAAAGACAATAGAAGTTCTAGGTATTCACCGTGTCAGTATTTATAAAGGTATGTGTTCACTGATTTGCATTAGGATTTTTTCTATTATTTTCCAAAGTTGTTTCAAGAGTGGATATTGAGTTTGAAGGATACTCATCCAATGAACCAGATAACACCATTACAGTGGGCTACTGAGAATATTTCATGATTGGAAAGAGTCAATAATAAATTCACACGTGAAGTGGATTTTTGGTTAGACATTATTATTGCAACATTTATTACTGAGTTTGCAGTCGACACTGCAAAGTCATACACCACTTAAGAGCATGAGTTTTTGAAGGGACCAAGAGGAAGGTACATTCTATCACTTTACACATTGATTAATATTTTATTGCATGATAAAGGAGTGATGACAATGGAGTTAGACAACCAAATCACTCTATGTGCATGGGGGAACTGGGGGAAGCACTAAGGAAGATACACGATATGGATATGGATATGGAGAGAGGCCAAAAGAAGGAAGAAATGGACCCCATTGTGATGGATGAGGAATATACCAAGGAGATACTGAGCAGAGTGGGAATGACGTGCAACGAACAACCCTACCAGGATAAGATCAATAGTAAGAAGAGGGAAATGACCGAGTGAGAGGGATTGGAAAATGATGAGGAAGAGGTGGAGGATCACCATGTGACGAAGAAGATTGAGGAAATCCCATGTGCCACATATGAGAGGAAAAATAAAGGCCAAGGGTCCAGTGCAAAATAAGGCTCTCCATTCTAGATCCGAATTAGTGTGGAACCCAAAACCCCATGTGCGACTAAGACATATGAATAAGAAGAACTGTTTAGAACAAAAGTGATTAGTGGTAGAATGATTTTAGTAGGACGAGGGTCTAGTGGAAATTTAAGTAGAATCATAATTTTATCTAGCAATAGTGAGGTATATACACCATGCGGTGGTGGTAGTACAACAAATTATCACAATGGCAGGATTAGATCCAACTATTCGGTTACTAGAGTTCCATGGAGAAGGTTTGAAGGTGTTAAAATATTTATGTGCTCATTTTACCATAGAAAATATCACTATTGTCACCCAACCATAGGCACGCAATAACCCCTAAGCACATTAACCTTTATTAGATAGAATGATTCTGGAAAGACACACTATAACCAACAGATAAACCCTAGTTGCAACAATATCATGAGATGGAACCATAAAACACCATTCGACTATAGCAACAACACAATACAAGGAGAGAGCACCTTATCCAAGGGTAGTGCACAAGAGAGAGAGAGAGAGTCTCCACAACCACAAAACAAGAACAATACTCAACTGCAGCAGTTGCAATTGTGCTTCTTAGTCTACCACCAAGAATACCACCAAGAGATACCAGAAGGTAGGGAACATATCTTAGGCTAGATAGCGCTAGAGAGAGAGAGAAAGAATCACCCTGTAATGCACCCACTACCATAATCAAATCTTTCGTTGCTTTCTGCAGAATCAGAGCCCCCGAAATATCTACGGAGGCCTAGCGTAGGCTAGCTCTTTTTCTGTCTACTCCCATATGATCGTGGGTCATGATCACAGGTCAAATAACCATGGTGCTTCTCAATAATTCGCGACTCAGTGACTTCAGTGCTTTATAGAAATGTAAATTGTTGACTCTGTGAACCCGGCAGGGCTATTGTATGAGGGGATGAATCCCAATAGAGGTTATGAATATGTGTGTAGGAGCAGACCCACATCCGCACGTGGTTGAGTGGAAGTATAGGTGGAAAGAAACACTTGCCTTATGACGGTGGGCAATGGCGGAAACTGAGTCCCACCGCATACCACACCATTCGGACCCCCATTAAAGCGAGAATGCAAGAAGTGCAGAAGTCACTGAATATCATTGATCAAAGGCGAATAAATCACGGCCGTTCAAGAGTTCGCGCGTTGATTACGGACCCCCTCGCAGCAAAGCGAGAACAACAAGGGCTTAGGAGGCAGAAGTACAGGCCGTAGATGCAGGCGGGTGGACTCTGGCCGTCTAAATCTGCTCACCACACCCTAAAGATGAATTCGCTTCCCAACTTAAAAGTCATCTCTTCTCATGCGGTGAATTCATTTATAGACCGAGATCTGTGAAATAATCACCATTCCGTTCGCCGGGACTTATCATCACGAGAATGCGAACTCGACCGCAGCCGTAGATCTGGGCGGGTGGACTCTGGCCGTCTAGATCTGCTCACCACTTACCCTAAGGTGCGTTCGCGCCCCAACTTAAAGTCGACATCTCTTCCTCACATCTGATGGTCATTATAGACCCTGAGATCCTGCGAAATAATCTCGTCCGTTCATCGGGACTTATCATCACGAGAATCTGAACTCTCGACCACGGGACTCCCGAATTCTCAATCCCTGGCTTCCCGATGCAGTTAATATCTCAACACGTAGCCTCCTTAAATCGGACGGTCCAGATCTATCTCAGGGTTTCCACCATGGAAAGTCCCAATCTCTCATCACCAGAACTCCTGAGTTCGCGATTCCCGATTTCCCGAAATGGGAAATCTCACGACACATGGCCTCCTTAAATCAGATGGTCCAGATCTGTCTCGGGGTTTCCACCATGGAAAGTCCTGATCTCTCATCACTAGAACTCCCGAGTTCGCGATTCTCGATTTCCCAAAATGGGAAATCTCACGACACGTGGCCTCCTTAAATCGGACGATCCAGATCTATCTCGGGGTTTGCACCATGGAAAGTCCTGATCTCTCATCACCAAAACTCCCAAGTTCTTGACTCCCGATTTCCTGAAGTGGAAAATCTCTTGACACGTGGCTTCCGTTACTCGGAGGGTCCAGATCTATTCCAGGGCTTTCGCCCCTATTCACTGGGGGTTTAACCCTCGGGTATCTCCTGACAGATCCAATGGTTGTCGGGTTTTCTAGCCGAGATCTGACGACCCAGACAGGTTCCTAACTTGTGTGTTCTCCCACGACTCCCTGGACATGGAAAGATCAACGGTCTAGATGCTCTCATGGACCTTGGGGATCTACGGTCCCAACCTCTTCGCTACCCACGAAGACATAGAAAGTCACAAGGGTAAGGCACTTAACATCCTACTTTCTCCTACCAAATCTAATGGTCATAAATGACCACAGATTTCCCGACGAAATCTCGTTCATCGATCACCACCTATCAAGGTTAAGGCACTTAACTTTCCAACTTCTTCCTCTTATCTGACGGTCGTGAGTGACCATAGATCTCCTAACGAGATCTCGTCCATCGATTCGATACTTATCAAGGATTTCTTAAGGCCTTGCACCTTCATGTCCTCCTTCCAGGCTCTTGATGGGCTTTTCAAGAAGGGTATCTCTATGGGGAGGTTTACCCAGGGTACTATCTGAGGCAGATAAGGGTATCGCTCTCCCGAGAACCAGCCGTGAAGTCTGAATTAGATCAGTACGCACATAAATAACGATTTATGAGAACATAAGCCATATGTAGTCTTTCCATATAAACATACAACTACTAGTACTGATCAAGACACCATACAGACATTCTTATAATGAAATCATTCACAATTTCACAGCTTATGATCATAAATGTTAGCATACATATATTTCAAGATGCCAAAGGAAAAACACTTATCAGAAGGTAACACTAGGGGTTATGCAACTGCTGAGAGGGGTGCTCGTTTCCACCCAACTGAAGGCTCAACGAATCCCAATGGATTTACCACTAGCCACCCCCGAGCTGAGACCACGATGCTGTGAGACTGTGTCTATGTTTGCCAGTGACCAGGAGCGAAGGTTACTCTCCTTCCTCTCTGCTATCACTCACTCTGCATATCGCTAGAGTTCTCTTTCTCCCCTCGCGTCTGCCCCCAATCGCTTTTCCCCCACGCCTTATCCTCTTGCGAGGTTGTGTTTGGCGCGATTTCCCTCGCGCTGGTTAGGCCTGATGGCTCTACGAATGGGCGGTTCACCTCCCCATCCCTCATTAATTCCCGAGGAGCCATCTACCTACCAGCCTGTGGAACATTTAATTCGGGGCCAGCGAGCTGATTTTGGTTCTCTGGGCCAGTGAAGTCCAAATACGGTATTGATTTTCGGTGGAAGTTAACACCACCTTTCCAGGTGCCTTCCACCGCCTTTCTATAGCCATTGTGGTCTCTTTTTTATCATATCCCCTCTCAGCAGTCCTGCAATATAAATTCATAATATTATTCACATTCATCGACCTTTTCCACAAGGTCCATTCACATCACATATTCACATTTTTTAGTTTGCCAAAGTTCTTGGCCAGTCCAGTTATTTTTACAAACTGGGGGAAACAGGGTGTTACACACCCCAAAAGATTCCCCTTCCTTTCTTACAACTGCAGCTCTAGAATTGCGCTATACTTGAGAGAGTGACTGAAGCGAGTGTGTACAAATGAGGTAGAGAACATCCTATTTATAGTGGTTCTTGTCACCTATCTAGGCCGACTTGTCTTCCTGGAAGATAATACATTGGTATTATTTATTCTACTGAGCCAACTTGTCTTCTAGTGTTTTTACACATCTATTTAGGGTTTCTCTTGATTTTGAAATATTCTATTCTAGTCAAAGGTTACATATTGAGGTTAATAACTCCCACAACTACCATAATATCAACACTCCCTCCTAGCTAGGGAGGTATTAATTGTAGTTGTCTCAAACACATCCATCAATTTCAGATGGTATGGGTAAGGTTCACATAGTCTTTCAGACCATTCTACATGTAGCATCATCATAGCCACACAAGATATCTCATGATCACATAGATCAAGTCATGAGCATAATCATCACTATCCATCTAGCTGGAAATCACCTCCAACACTACTAGTTGGCACACCAGCCTAGGAAACATCTCCAACACTACTGGTAGTCTCCATGGAAATAAGGTAGTAGCACATAGTTACTACAATGTCATCCAATAGATCACAACAATGTCGATTCATAGTAGTACACAATTGTTATCCAGTGGTACACAACCACTCCTCGTAGTGCACATCTATTATCTAGTGACACACATTCACTACTAGTGGAACATATCCACCACAATAGCACATAACTACTGTCAATAGACCCACGATATCTAATGCAATCAACTAATAGCTACACGATCTATCACCATGTAGTACAACAGTCTCCTGGCATCAAACTATATAATCATTTTTATCATCTCTCGAGGCCATACTCCATCTGAGTAATCAGGCATGATGCTGAATAAGTCATGTGCTAGACTTAGTGCACTCAACAAAGTGTCTCGCATAATTCACTCACTCAACAGAGGGATATAGGGACCTTTATTCCAATCTTGGTCACTTCTTGTGACATAGGAAGAATGAATATCCCCACAGATGTTTAAATCCATGCCATGGGAAACAAGGACCATTCTTCCCACTCTAGTCACTATTGTGAACTCAAGAATAATGACTTTCCTGGACCATTTCCCCCCCTCTTGAAACTACTGTGAACTCAAGGAAAATGTATGTCCTGCACCAATCTTCCCACTCTGGTCACTACTGTGAACTTAGGGAGATGGATGATTCTACCTGTCTAGGAAAATCCCTAGGAGAATAGCTTTCCTGAACCATTCTACCTGTCCTAGCAATGCCCTGAGAGAATAGTTGTCCATGGTACATCAATAATCTATTCTTCATGGACCATTATCCACCTCAATAATGTTTGTCCACCAACACACTGACTATCCATGATGCCATATATCAACACTCCCTCCCAACCAAGGAATTCATCTCCTCTTTTTCAACTAAAGGAGGATATCTCCACAAGTCCCAACTTGTCCCTCAAGTATGAAAAATTTATCTTGGATAGAGGCTTTGTCAAAATATCAATTGTTTGGTCATCGATGGATATGTACTAGAGAATCACTTCTCCCTTCTGGACTTTATCACGGATAAAATAGTACTTGATCTCAATGTTCTTTGACCTGTCATGGAACAAGGGGTTCTCTAAAATATTCTTACAACTCTTATTATCACAATATATTACATTCGAATCCAAAACCTGATCAAATAGTACAGAAATCATCTTATGGAGCCATGATTCTTCCATACAAGAATCACAAGATGTCATATACTATATTTATGCAGTGTTGAGTGCAACAAAATTTTGTTTCCTGGTAGCCCATGATATCATAGCATAGCCAAAATTTAAACATATACCAAAAGTACTCTTTATATCATCTGCACTCCCTGCCCAATCTGAATCAGTAAATCCATGTAGTTTTACGTCACTATTTGAGGCATATATCAAACCATAATTTAGAGTCCCACAAAGATATGTCAAAATGTGCTTTCCAGCTGTCCAACACTCATGCCTAGGATCCACCTGGAATTGGCTCAATATGTTGACAACAAAGAAAATGTCTGACTGAGTATTCGGTTGGAGAAAACGTCTCATCAGTCTTCTTCCTCCTGCTGGGAGAACCCTCTAGCCACAAATATTTCCTTGTATTTATCGACACTCCCATATACTACATGATTTATCTTGTAAACCCATTTTAAAGTGACTACAAAATTTCCTTCAGGTCTAGGTACAATTTCGCATACATCATTTTTCATGATGGATTGATATTCTTCCATCATATCTTCCTTCCATTCTTTCTTCTTGAATGATTCTTCAAAGGTGGAAGGTTCTGCATTGAGATGTTCTGGATAATATGTAGTTTCTTCCTTTGGACCTTCATGTTCTTCTTCATCGTTGGGATCCATGGAATCTTCTATAGATTTCCTAAAGCCAATATTTTCATCAAAACTCACATCTCTACTGATTTCAACCTTCTGTTGACTTGGAGCATAGATTCGTTAAGCTTTTGATGACTCACTATATCCAACGAATATGCCCTTCTTTCCTGAAGGTTCCAACTTATTTATTTTTTCCTTGGGAACATGAATATAGGCAGGACAACCAAATATCCTCAAGTGTTCAACACTTGGATTCTTTTCAGAGAAATATTCTTCTAGAGTCATGTTATTCAATATATGATGATGACTTCTATTCTGAACATATAAGGTTGTCATAACTTCTTCTCCCCATAGAAACATGGATACTAGTCATTCATCATTGCCTTAATAGATTCTTCAATGGATTGGTTCTTTGTCTCTGCCACACCATTTTGTTGAGGATTATGTGGGACAATTATCCCCTTCCTAATCCCGACTGCTTTACAAAAGGCAATGAGCTCCTTGGAGGTGTATTCTCCTCCATTATCACATCTTAGTGTCTTTATCTTCTTGTTTGTCAGGTTTTCCACTTTATCTTTGAATTCTTGGAATTTTCTAAATAATTCATCCTTGGTATCTGAGTGTATGATGTCCAAAAATCCTTTTTCTTTACACGCTTCCTTTAGAATTGGTACTTGGTGAGATCACCTACCGCACCACTTGATGGAGTCATCTGCTTCATGTTTTCAAATGTCATTGTATCTCCTTCTTAGAGCTATTACATGCGACCTTCCTGGAACAAGAACAAAAAACACAAAAGTATTTCCAATAACATTTTCATTAGAACATATCTATGGTAACAAGGATGGTAGTCATCATAGAATTACCAAGGTGACCTACTCGAGTGAAAAAAAAAAGAAATATCTCCTAAAGGAGATGTTAGTTCATTTTTCAAACAAGTGAAATAAGCATCTATATCAATAGTACTTACATACAACTAATTATACCTATTAGTAATATAACCTTTAAAATATTTTTGTCACAACTATAGTGTTTACTTGTACTGTAGCAACGGTCAAACTTGATATGTGCAAATTGAAACTTCACAATTTTATCAATCAAACATGGAACCTGGAGCCTAAACTACTAGGAAGGGTGAAATTGTTCCTCTGAATGTATTGAATTCAATATCACTTCTTGGACAAGGTCTCTTGCAAATCCCCTACAAACACACTCATGCTTTGCTGGATGATATAACTTGAAAAGCATATACAAGTGCATACCTTTGAAATTTGTAGCATCGTTTAGCTTATCTTCTAATATGAAACTAGACACCATCTTGACAAGAAGAGGTTAGAAACTTAATAAAAAATGTTCAATGATTAGAACAAGATCAAAAGCCTGAAATTTCAACTTTTACCACAAAAATCAATTTTGACCAAAAGTCAACCTTTGACTTTGACCAAGAATTCAAACTTGATATTTTTGCTGGATGAGGGAACCAGAGGGTGAGCTAGGATAGGGCACACTATAATACCCAAAAATTAGGTCCAATGCTTCACTAAAAGTGCCTAAGAATTTAGGTTAGGGTTTGCTGCAACTACAAAATAAAAAACCCTAATTGTCGCTGCAACTGGTGCTACAACGAGCTTGACAAGGAACAATCAATATACCTTCCAACAGATAGATTGTTCTGAAGATAGGGTGGGCCCATAACCTGTTAAAATATTCAATGTTCTCATTTTACCATAGAAAATATCACTATTTTCACCCAACCATAGGCATGCAACCACCCCCGAGCACCTTAACCTTTATTAGATAAAATGATTTCAGAAAGACACACTAGTATGAACAGATAAACCCTAGATGCAAAAATAGCATGAGATGGAACCAAAAAACACCATCCAACTACAAAAACAACACAAGACAAGGAGATAGCATATTCTCCAAGGGTAGCGCACAAGAGAGAGAGAGTCTCCACAACCACAGAACAAGAAAAATACTCAACTACAACAGTTGTAGTTTCACTTCTTAGGCTACCACCAAGAATAACACCAAGAATGCCACCAAGACTACCACCAAGAGATACTAGAAGGTAGGGCACATATCTTAGGCTAGATAGCGCTAGAGAGAGAGACTAAGAATCACCCCAACATATGCCCCTTCCTTTGTTGTAGTTGCAGCTCCAGACTTGTGCTATACTCGAGAGAGTGAGTGAAGTGAGTGTGTACAAATGAGATAGAGAGCCTCCTATTTTTAGTGGTTCTTGTCACTTGTCTAGGCCGACTTGTCTAGGCCGACTTGTCTTTATGGAAGATAATACATTGATATTATTTATTCTACTGAGATGACTTGTCTTCTAGAGTTTTTACACATTTGTTTAGGGTTTCTCTTACTTCCGGAATATTCAATTATAGTCAAAGGTTATACATGGAGGTTAATACCTCATGTAGCTACCATAATATCAATATGAGGACCCAGATAAGCATTTGTTTATTTGTGAGAAGATCCGAGCAACTAAGAAGATCACAGATGAAGATACAAAAGTTGCATAGTTGGAAATCACATTCAGAGACCACGTGCTAGACTGGTATATGGGTCTTGCAGTAAACATTCCACAAGGAGTGCATGCAACTATCACAGAGGATCATTTCATGAATGCGATGATAGAGATCAAACAAAATCTAGGAGAATCAATTTTGGAAGTTGATTAGAAGTTCAAAAGACTAAAAGGTAAGTTGAAGTATCCTATCACATATATGCAACATAGACACGTATTTGCTAATTCATTATTGCCACTTTTGAAGTATCCATTAAGGAATTTTTTTTTCCAAACTCAAGTCGAAGCCTTGCAATTGGAGGAAAATCAGTATAAGCATATAGATCCAACTATGGACACTGCAACAAATCCCTGTGATTTAATCCCTTTTTTGCTTCCAAAGATTGTTTTAGTGTATTTTTCTCCAATTTTTTGAAAAAGTCAGCGTTATTTATCAGGATGGCACTATTTCTGGTGTCGAACAAAACATTAAGGTGTTAATAGCACCATAAATAGAGCCATAAATAACGTCGGATTTAGCACCGGATATAATGTCGTATTTAGAGCCGAATTTAGTGCCATATTTTGCACCAGATTTTGTGCCCAAGTTAGTGCTAGATTTTGCGTCGGATGTGCCTAAATAGACAATTGGTTGAGGTGTTGGGGGTTAAGTAGATAGGGGATTTGAGGATTATGGAATTTAGGGATTTTGGGTACATGTATTAAGGGTTAAGGGAATAAGGGTTAAGGATTAAGGGATTAAGGGTCAAGAGCTAAGGGATTTGGCACTTACAGGTTAGGTAGTTTAATGGTTAATGGCTTAGGGATTATGGGCTAGGGGATTAATATTTAAGTGATTATGGCATAGGGTTTTATGGATTAAGGGATTATGGATTATGGTTAAAGTGTTTAAAGGTTTATGACTTAGGGGTTAGGGGATTTAGGGATTTTGTGTTAAGGGATTAGTGATTAACTAAGGTTGACGACTTAAGGGTTTAGGGATTAGGGATTAAGGATTTAAGGGTAAATGGCTTAGGGGTTAGGGTATTTATGGATTTTTCAGAACTCTCTTGAAAATTCATGGAATGTCTTCCAACACACCCATCACCAATGTCATCCACCGATGTTGCATGGTGACTAGTGTTGGAAATACTAAAACAACTGAGAGGGGGGGTGAATCAGTTGTTTATAAGCTTAAACAATTTTATACCTTTTAAATAATTATTAAGATTTCTTCATGTGTCATCTACCAACATACAACATATGGATAGTAAGAGTAAAGA